>CM069140.1:2452653-2636312 GCA_035221665.1 Okamejei kenojei | reverse complement strand
ATATACCGAGTTTTTCAAAACCACCAGAATAGTTCGTAATGAGTCCTTAGGAGGGCCGAAGGGTGTCTGTGGATATATCCGTAGCAGCTCGTTATTACTCGGGGCATCAGATAATGTCGGGCCGTTTTTTTTATCAGGCATGATGAAAAATGTCCACCGGCACAAAAAGATTAAAAAAATAACGCCCGAGTACCTATGGCTGGCATAACTAGCCACTACACTATATCCACAGACCCCTACGGCCTCCTAAGAATCGTACGAACATTCTGCGAGTTTGAAAACTCGGAGCATTCGTGAAATAACTTGGGAAAGTGAAACATGCCCGTTTATAGGAACAGCTGGCAACCTTTGAATAGAAGAATGGTCGATGTTTTGGTGCCTATCTTCGGTGTAAACCAGCATCTGCAAGTTCTTATATCACCGCACTCTATCCTCGTTTTGCCTCACCACTGACTCTCAGGCTTGAAGAATGGCCGTTGACCTGAAACCCTCACTTACTCTAAGCTTTTTGTAGAACAAGTGGGGGAAAATGGGCTGGAAGAGAGACCGAATAAGATGCCAATATAATCAAATTCCCATCTACAAGTGCTTCATTATGGTTATTCATTACCGTTCTTTCTCATTATGTGGTGTTTCAGATTTGTGTTACAGTCTGAATATGGCGAACTTTATGTTATGCATATTATTGTCACATGTACTGAAACAGTGAAAAGGCTTTGTTTGAATCCCTCATTTTCCTCCTGCCAGTCGGGGCCAGTATGAACCATCTGTCGGGGCAATCGGAGCTCCCAACAGCCAGCGGTCCCGACAGCCCCCCGCGTCAGGACAATCAAAGCCCGCGTTGGGCGCTCCCCAAGCTCTGCAGCTTTGAGTTCCCAATGTCCTGTCCTCTAACCAGAGACCGCTGGCTCCGTTGATGTGTAAGCCCTGCATAGCTGCTGTGGGTGAGCGCCCTTGGGGGTTCAAAAAAAAAAAAATTAGCCATGTTCCCTTGCCAGAGAAATAAATACCTCCTGGCCAAAAGATCTTTGGTGCAAGCATTGAATTTGGCAGAATAACTGCATTAATTGTCAGAAACTTGTGTTTGTTTGCCACTCTGTAGCAACAACGTGCCGATACAAGTCGCACATCCTCAATTCCCATGAAGAGCAATGGTAAAGCGGCTCAGCCGGTGAGTAGAATAAAATATCACTGCATCTGGTTAACCCAGAGAGCAACGGTCCCTCATATGATGTGTGGGAAGGAGCAGAACTGCAGATGCTGGTTTAAAAACCGAAGATAGACACAAAAAGCAGGAAATAACTGGGGTCAGGCAGGATCTGTGGAGAAAAGGAATGGGTGACGTTTAGGATTGAGACCCTTCTTCAGCCTGAGAGTCAGGGGTGAGGGAAACGAGAGATATGGAAGACATTTGAATGCAGACGATGATCAAGGTATAGTAGAATTGGTTCATTCAAAGGTAGACACACAAAATGCTGGATGTAACTCAGCGGGACAGGCAGCATCTCTGGAGAGAAAGAATGGGTGACATTTTGGGTCGGGACCCTTCTGCAGACTAGAATGGTTCATTGTTGGCGGGGAGAAGATGACAACAAAGCATACAATCAGTAAAATTAATCAAGCAGTGTATTCAGACCCGAAACGTCACCTGCCCTTTTTCTCCAGAGATGCTGTCTGTCCCGCTGAGTTCCTCCATCCTTTTGTGTCTATCTTTGATTTTTCATTGATCTTTGACATTGCCCTCCATGGTGAGTAGAGCCTTTTGGTTCCAAAGCCTTTCTGGATTATCCTCAGACTTTACTGGAGAACCAACCTGATCTCCTGGTTGTTCAACACTGAATTCCCCTCCCATTCCCACACTGACCTTTCTGTCCTGGGCCTCCTCCATTGTCAGAGTGAGGCCCAGTGGTTTGGCGATCAAATTGGGGGGGGGGAAAATTAGCTTCCTTGAAGTTGATGCCAGGAGATCTGTTTAAAGAAGATTAAATAATTTAGTGGGTTCAGCTTGAGCATTGGCTGCAGCTCAATGCATTGGTCATAATTAGCAATGTTGGATACATGTAAACATGTATAATTCCAGAGGCCTGACATTAGGGTGGTTGGAGGTACCCATTTGTCTGAGACTGGTTTCACAATTGCTGCTAGTCAGAGGGTGGTGATTGTGTGGAATTCTTTGCCACAGAAAGCTGTGGGCGGCCGTCGATGGATATTTCGAAGGCAGAGATAGATAGATTTTTGTTTAAGAAAGTATCTGCAGATGCTGGAAAAATCGAAGGTAGACAAAAATGCTGGAGGAACTCAGCGGGTGAGGCAGCATCAACGGAGAGAAGGAATAGGCGATGTTTCAGGTAGAGACCCTTCTTCAGACTGATAGATAGATTTTTGATTAGTGCAGGTGTCAGGGATTATGTGGAGAAGGCAGGAGAACTGCGTTGGGAGAGAGGGATAGATCAGCCATGATTGAATGGTGGAGTGGACTTGATGGGCCGCATTGCCTAATTCTGCTCCTATCACTTATGAACTTATGAACAGCAGCTCAAATTTTGCTTGGCAGCTTACACCCCAGTAGTATGAACATTGACTTCACTAACTTCAAGCAACCCTTGCTTTCCCTCTCTCTCCAACACTCCCCCTTCCCAGTTCTACCACTAATCTTACTGTCTCCGGCTACGTTTTATCTCTGTGCCTCCCACTCTCCTGTCATCAGTCTGAAGAAGGGTCTCAACCCGAAACGTCATCCATTCCTTCTCTCCAGAGATGCTGCCTGTCCTGCTGAGTTACTCCAGCATTTTGTGTCTTATCTTCGATTTAAAGGACATTTTGACAGGTACGGAAATAGGAAAGGTTGAGAGGGATATGGGCCAAGTGCAGGTAGGTGGGACTAGAGTATGTACGTTCTCCCTGTGACTGCATGGGTTTTCTCCGGGTGCTCCAATTTCCTCTCACATTCCAAAGACATGCAGGTGTGTAGGTTAATTCTGAATATTGCCCCCAGTGAGTAGGGTAGACCTAGTGTACAAGTGAATCGCTGGTCGCCGCGTACTTAGTGGGCCGAATGGACCTGTTTTCCATGCTGTATCTCTAAAGTAAGCTTCTATGGAATGACAGTGTATCATTTCACCACGTTGAGCAATACTCTCTGTATCCTGGACATCACCACAATCCCATTTACTTGTCCATCATATGTTAACACCTCAATTAACATTGAACACTCACTCATAGGTTACAGGAGCAGAATTAGGCCATTCGGCCCATCAAGTCTACTCCACCATTCAATTATGGCTGATATATCTTTCCCTCTCAACCCCATTCTCCTGCCTTCTCCCTATAACCCCTGACACTCGTTTCTAAATCCAAGAATCTATCTATCTCCGCCTAAAAAATATCCAATGAGTTGGTCTCCACAGCTGACTGTGGCAATGAATTTCCACAGATTCACCACCTTCTGGCTAAGGACATTCCTCCTCATCTCCTTCTTAAAGGAATGTCATTTAATTCTGAGGCTCTGGTCCTCTACTAGGGGTTGCCAACTTTTTTCATCCAGTTTACCCATAGCAACTTTAATAACACTTATTTAATTTCACTTATTTATGAATAACTAATGATGAACAAACCAAACACGTCATTCAATGAGAAAAAATATGTACAAATGCAGAATCAGCAAATGTACCCCCCTGGGTAGTTCGGAATTTACCCCTCTGGGTAAATTTACCCCCAGGTTGGGGAACCCTTGTCCGAGACTCTCCCATGAGTGGAAACATCCTCTCCACGTCCCACGCTATCCAAACCTTGCACTAATTTGGTGCATTTCAATGAACTCCAGTGAGTACAGGCCCACTGCCATCATAAATGCTCATCGTAGGTTAACCCACTCATATTCATGGGATCATTCTGGTAAACCTCTTCTGGACTCTCTCCAGAGCCAGCACATCCTTCCTCAGATATGGTGTACACAACTGCTCATAATACTCCAAATGTGGCCTGACCAGCGCCTTGTAGAGCCTCAGCATTAAATCCCTGTTTTTGTATACTAGCCCTGTTGAAATAAATGCTAGCATTGCGTTTGCCTTCTGTATTACCGATTTGTCTTGCCGATTACCTTTTTGGGAATCCTGCACCAGCACTTCCAAGTCCCTTTGCACCTCCAATTTCTGGATTCTCACCTCATTTAGAAATTAGTCAACGCCTTTTTTCCCATTCATCTTTCTCTCAAACTGTGTTTTATACCATCCCTTGAACTCCAGTTTTTAAACATAATTCGTTTCTAGCATCCTCATCCTTCTCAATTAGCTCCTATCCCCCACATATGCTGAATACTCCTTAGTTTAGTTTTAGAGATAGCATGGAAGCAGGCCCTTCGGCCCACCGAGTCCATGCTGATCAACGATCAACCACATGCTAGTTCTATGTTATTCTACACACTCGGGGACAATTCAAAGAAGCCAATTAGCATCAGAGCTGCTGCCTCACTGCACCAGAAACCTGGGTCAGTTTAGTTTATTGTCACGTGTAACAAGGTATAGTGAAAAGCTTTTTGTTGCGTGCTATCCAGTCAGCGGAAAGACAATACGTGATTACAATCGAGCCATTTACCGTGTACGGATGCATGATAAGGGAATAATGTTTAGTGCAAGATAAACCCCGTAAAGTCCAATCACGGATAGACCAAGGACCATCAATGAGGTAGATAGTAGTTCAGCACTGCTCTCTGGTTGGGGTAGGATAGTACAGTTGCCTGATAACAGCTGGAAAGCAAACTGTCCCTGAACCTGTGCGTTTTCACACTTCTCTAACGTTTTGCCTGATGGGAGAGGGGAACAGAGGGATGTGGCCAGTGAGTGGCATGTCCTTGATTATTCTGCTGGCCTTGCCGAGGCTGGGAATGAGTTTGATGCTGACCTCGAGTGCTGCGTGTGTGTGTGTGTGGAGTTTGCACGGTTCCCTGTGTCCATGTGGCTTCTCCTCCGGGTGTGTGTGCTGACGGATTGTGCTCCCTACCCGCATGGTGTTTCAAGGGTACGTGGTCAAGAAGAACAGCTCTCCCACTAAGAGCTGTGAGCAGTTCAAGTCCCCGCCTAGAGGCAGCTCTGGGGAGACCATGGACTCCGTCGGCATTTCATCATCGGACTACAACAACTGGAAAATTGATGAGACCTGCACACCCACCCACACGCCCAATGACACACCTACCCAAATGCCCACCAACATGCTCACTGTCACAACCACCGACATGCCCACTGACATGCCCACTGTCACAACCACCGACATGCCCACTGACACGCCCACCAACATGCCCACTACCGGCAGGCCCACAGTTATGCCCACCGACATGCCCACAGATATGCCCATCAACGTGCCCACTGTCATCCCCACCGACATGCCCACCGACATGCCCACAGATATGCCCATCAACGTGCCCACTGTCATCCCCACCGACATGCCCACCGACCGCCCACCAACAAATCCATCAACATGCCCACCGACATGCCCACTGTCATGGCAACCGACATGACCACCAACATGCCCACTGTCATGCCCACCGACACATCCACCGACACGCCCACTGTCATGGCAACCGACATGACCACCAACATGCCCACCGACATGCCCACTGTCATGCCCACCGACACGCCCACCAACATGCCCACTGTCATGCCCACCGACACGCCCACCGACATGCCCACCGACATGCCCACCAACATGCCCACTGTCATGCCCATTGTCATGCCCACCGACACGCCCACCGACATGCCCACCGACACGCCCACCAACATGCCCACTGTGATGCCCACCAACAGGCCCACCGACATGCCCACCAACATGCCCACTGTCATGCCCACTGTCATGCCCACCGACATGCCCACTGTCATGCCCACCGACATGCCCACCGACATGCCCACCGACATGCCCACCGACATGCCCACCGACATGCCCACCGACATGCCCACCGACATGCCCACTGACATGCCCACTGACACGCCCACTGACACGCCCACTGACACGCCCACCGACACGCCCACCGACACGCCCACCGACACGCCCACCGACACGCCCACCGACACGCCCACCGACACGCCCACCGACACGCCCACCGACACGCCCACCGACACGCCCACCGACCCCACCGACACGCCCACCGACACGCCCACCGACACGCCCACCGACACGCCCACCGACACGCCCACCGACACGCCCACCGACACGCCCACCGACACGCCCACCGACACGCCCACCGACACGCCCACCGACACGCCCACCGACATGCCCACTGACATGCCCACCGACATGCCCATTGACATGCCCATCGACATGCCCACTGACATGCCCACTGACATGCCCAATGACATGCCCACTGTCACACCCACCGACATGCCCATTGACACGCCCACCGACATGCCCACTGACATGCCCATTGACATGCCCATCGACATGCCCACTGACAATCCCACTGACACGGCCACCTACATGCCTGCCGTCCCGACCGTCAACTTGCCCATCGACACGCCTGTGGACAGGCCCACCAACAAACCCGCCGACACGCCGAAGAGCCGCAAAAAAAGATAACGAAAGAACCCATCCCTCATGTACCGCACGGTGGTGCAGCCGTAGTGTTGCTGCCTTGCAGCACTTGCAGTGCCAGAGACCTGGGTTTGATCAAAACAGCAGGTACTGTCTGTACAGAGTTTGTACCTTCTCCCCATGACCTGCATGGGTTTTCTCCGGGCCCTCTGGTTTCCTCCCACACTCCAAAGAGGTGCAAGTTTGTAGGTTAATTGGCTTGGTATAAATGTAAATTGTCTCTAGTGTATGTGGGGAAGTGTTAATGTGCGGGGAGCACTGGTCGGTGCAGACTGTGGGGTCGAAGGGCCTGCTTTCCCGCTGTGTCTCTAAAACTAAAAAACTAAAACACAGCCGTGAGGAACTGTAGATGCCTGCGTACTTTTTAAAAAAACGCAAAGTGCTGGAGTAACTCAGCAGAGTGCAAGTGTCCCGGCCTGATGTTTCAATACAAAAGGTTTTACGACGAGACTGTTCTAACTTTGTGAAAACAAAATGTTTTCCCAGAATACTGGCTGGATTAGAGGCTTCAGCTACAGGGATAGGTCGGATAGACTTGGATTGTTTTCTGTGCCTCGTCAGAAGATGAGAAGAGACTTGGCAAAATTATGAGTGGTCCAGATAGGGCAGACAGTCAGAATCTTTCTCCCCCAGGCTGCAAATGTCCAAGACAACACTTATCCACACCTTCCAGAGATGCTGCCTGACCTGCTGAGAGTATAGTCTAGTTATTGGCAGATGTACAGGTACAGAGGTACAGTGTAAAGCTATATCTAGTTAGTGGAAGGGCAATACATGATTACAATCAACCCATCCGCAGTGTACAGATATAGAATTAAGGGAATAACGTTTAGTGCAAGGTAGAGACTGATTTAAGATAGTCTGACGGATAGTTTAAGAATATGCGATAAGTCATTAACGGAGGAGAGGAAAAGCCTTTCCACACATAGAGTTGTGAATGTGAAATTCTCTGCCTCAGAGGGTAGCAGAGGCCAGTTCTCTTTGAAGAGAGAGCTTGGCAGAGCTCTTAAAGATAGCGGAGTCAAGAGATACGGGGATAAGGCAGGAATGGGGTACTGATTGTGGATGATCAGCCATGATCGCAGCGAATGGCGGTGCCGGCTCGAGGGGCCGAATGGCCTACTCCTGCACCTATTGTCTATTGTCTTCAATTAATAATAATGAATGTATAAAAATGTTATTAGTCAAGTATGTCCACGTACAAGGAATTTACCTTGGTGCTTTGCTCGCAAGTAACAACAAGATATTCAGTGGACAATTAAAATAAAAATATTATAATTGAAACATGCGAAAATAAAGTACCGGTGTAAAAAGAGGCTACAGACTTTAGGCTGTTGAGTAAAGTTACTGCTCATGGAAAGAAGCTGTTTTTATGTCTGGCTGTGGCAGCTTTGATAGTCCAGAGTTGCCTCCCAGAGGGAAGTGATTCAAAGAGTTTGTGGCCAGAGGTGAGAGCGGCAGAAAACATCTGCCAATACGGCAGATGGTAGGTCGGGACTGCTCTCTGGTTGGTGATAGGATGGTTAGAACATAGGACAGTACAGCACAGGAACGGGGCATTTGGCCCACAACGTTTGTGTCGAACATGATGCCAGGTTATACTCTTATCTGCCTGTACATGATCCATATCCCTCTCTCCCCTCTACTTCCATGTGCCCATCTAAAAGCTTCATAAACACCCCTGTCGTATCTGCCTCCACCACCACCCCAGGTCAAGCATTCCAGTCCCCCACCACTGCCCCGCACATCCCCATTAAACTTTCCCCCTCTCACCTTATAGTGATGCCCTCTAGTCTTGGACATTTGTAACTCTCGAAGCCCTCGAATCCAGGCAGCTTTCTGATAAAACGTTTTGTTTTCAAAAAGTTAGAACCTTTTTCTCGTAAAACATTTTGTGCTGCGCACGTCCATCTAACTCGTTCTAATGAATGGTGGATGCAAGGAACTGCAGATGCTGGTTTATATATAAAGATAAAGTGCTGGAGTAACTCCGCAGTCGCTGGGGGATTCTCGCCTGGAGAAAGGCATTTTTGTGACGGAGGTCAAGTAAGTGGAGGAGCTTTGATTCTGCGTGTGGATCCTGAGGAAGGATAAAGTGAAGCTGAGATCTATGGAGTGAGCCCACTTATTCCAGCACTTTGTGGTGCAGTGGTAGAGTTGCTGCCTTACAGCGCCAGAGACCCGCGTTCGATCCTGACCACGGGTGCTGCTTGTACGCAGTTTACGTTCCCCCTGTGACCACTTGGGTTTTCCCCGGGTGCACCAGCTTCCTCCCAGGCGTCCAGGTTTATAGCTTAATTGGCTTCTGCAAATCGTAAATTGACCCTGGTGCATAGGATAGTGTGTGAATCGCTGGTCGGTGTGGACTCGGTGGGCCAAAAAGCCTGTTTCCACACTGTATCTGTAAAGTCGTTCAAATAAGACTTGGCTGCTTTTTAAGCAGTTGTTATGTTATGCAGAAGCAATACAGTACAAGTGAAGCTTTGCATGTTGCAAGTGCATCACACCAATATTTAGTTTAGTTTACCTTAGAGAAACAGTCTCTTCGGCCCACTGAGTCTGTGCCGACCAGCGATCACCCCATTCATTAGTTCTATGCTACACACTAAGAATAATTTACAGAAGCTAAATAACCAATAACCCCACACATCTTTGGGATGTGAGAGGAAATGGGATATGACAATAAAACATTCTTGACTCTTGAAACCGGAGGAAACCCACGTGTTCACAGGGCGAATGTGTAAACTCCGCACGGACAGCTTCTGAGGTCAGGTCTAACTCAGGTCTCTGGATCTGTGAGGTAGCAACTAATCTCATGATTTTATACACGTCTATAAGATCACCACATCCTTTATAGAGGATGGGAGCAGCCTGGGTTGAAGATAGAACTGGAAAGTTGGATTGGAAAATATCTAAATTCCCATCCGTACTGTTTTGTTTTCCAGCCGAATTAATCATTAGCATCTTCTTTATCCCCCCACACAATGGCAACTTCGGGTCTCTCATCGTGGATCCGCACCGTTTCCTGCTTGCCTTTCTTCTACCACAAGGACCACAAGGACCGCCATCTTGGGGACTTCCCGCAGCTCCAGGGCGCTATGATTTTAAGAGAGTTAAAATGGATTTGAGAGAGTTAGACAGAGCTCTAGGGGCTAGTGTAGTCAAGGGATATGGGGAGAAGGCAGGGACAGGTTATTGATAGGGGACGATCAGCCATGATCACAATGAATGGCGGTGCTGGCTCGAAGGGCCGAATGGCCTCCTCTTGCACCTATTTTCTATGTTTCTATGTTTCTATGTTTCTATGCCCTAAGTACAACAAGCGGAACGAGGAAAATTGAATCATCCACGTCAGCCTCGAGAATGGCAATAGGAATCGCTACAAAAGCATTGTGTTCGTGCATGGCATTCTTCCATGGCTCAGATACTACTTTATAGCAGAGACACAGCATGGAAACAGGCCCTTCAGCCCACCGATTCCACATCGACCAACGATTGGATAGGATGCACTAGTTCCTGCACTGGAGACAATTTACTGAAGCCAATTAACCTAGAATCCCGTATACCTTTGAAGTGTGGGAGGAAACCAGAGCACTGGTGATTAGTCAGGGGTTATGTGGGAAGGCAGGAAAATGGGGTTAGGAGGGAGAGAAAGATCGGCCATGTTTCAATGGCGGATTAAGCTCGATGGGCCGAATGGCCTAACTCTGCTTCTATGAGCGTATATGAGCGCCCAAAGAAATTCCTGCGCCGTCACTTGGAGAACGTACAAACTCCCCGCAGACAGCACCAGGATGGAACCCGGGTCTCTGGCGCTGTATGGCAGCAACTCCACCATTGCTGCAATATATTTGTGACTTCTGAATATAAAAGTTGGAAATGTGAAAAGTTGAAAACCCAAGAGCTTGTTTCCGTGCTGTTTAGCTCAAAGTCTACAACAGACCCAAACTTTAACGATATTCTGGTTTCTCTCATAAGAGGCAAGAGCCAGAGGATATAGAGTGATACAGTGTGGTCCTTTGGCCCATCTTGCCCACACCGGCCAACATGTCCCACCTGCCTGCATTCGGCCCATATCACTCCAAACATGTCCTATCCATCAACCTGTCCAATCGCTTCTTAAACGTTCACCCTGCCTTAACTTCCTCCTCTGGCAGCTCGTTCCATACACCCACCTCAATGTGAGATTTAATAGGGCTTTTTCACACAGTGAGTGGTCGATGTAGTGGTACAGAAGGCTGAGAGGTGATCATATAGAGGTGTATAAAATCATGAGGGGAATAGAAAGAGTGAAATGCAGAGGGTCTTTTACCCAGGGGAGGGAAATCAAGAACCAGAGAACATGGGTTTAAGGTGAGAGGGGCAAGATTTAATAGGAATCTGGTGGGTGTTGGGTTTTGGGAGCGAGCTGCCAGAGGAGGTAGTTGTGACAGGAACTATACAATATTTATAACTCAACTGAAGAAGTACATGGATAGAAAAGTTTTTGAGGGATATGGGTCAAACATGGGCAGGTAGGACTGGCGTAGAAAAAGGGCATCTTGGCCGGTTTGGGCAAGTTAGGTTGAAAGGCCCGTTTCCGTAGTGTTTGGTGATAAGGGTATAATGGTTTGAAAGGTGCTCTGTATATGATTCCTGGAATGTCATTGGGGACACTCTTATCATTCATTCCCTGTAGTTTGAAATGGGAGGAGAGAATATAGATCCTAATGTTCATTGGGGTTGATTATTTGTTCAAATCATGATCCTTTGCCAAACAGGGTGTAAAAGCATCCTAAAAATCAATCTATATGGCAAGAATTTAAAATTAACATGTCCTTTGCCTACTGCAGTGGAAGTTTTACTTTGAAATTACAGTGTTGGAAACAGGCCCTTTGGCCCACTGAGTCCATGCCAACCACCAATCACCCCGTACACTAGCACTATCCTACACACTAGGGACAATGTACAATTTACAGATTCCAATCAACTTGCAATCCTGCACGTCTTTGGAGTGTAGGAGGAATCCGAGTCACACCCGGAGAAAACCCACACGGTCACATGGAGAACGTACAAACTCCGTGCAGACAGTACCCGTGGTCAGGATCGAACTGGGTCTCAGGCGCTGTGGGGCGGCAGCTTTGTAACACCCAATTGTTCGAAACCTTATCCGCATCTGTTGGAGACCAAATAAACTATACAAAGATTTCAACTCCACCCGATTAGTTTCTTTGTAATACAGTCCACTTTAATACTTATTGCCACAGAAGGCTGTAGAGGCCAAGTCAGTGGATATTTTTAAGACATAGGTTCTTGATTAGTATAGGTGTCAGAGGTTATGGTGAGAGGCAGGAGAATGGGGTGAGGAGAAAGAGATAGATCAGCCATGACTGAAGGGCCTAATTCCACTACTATATGTTATGAACATGGCAGCAGACAGCACCCGTAGTCAGGATCGAACCCAGGTCTCTGGTGCTGTACGGCAGCAACTCTGCCGCTGCTCCACCGTGACTCCCTACATTTCCTTGATTTTCTGCCTTGTGGCTCTATTGAAAGATTACAGGTACATTATCTAATTACAAACTGAAGGCAAGAACCCTGCAGAGGATCCAGGGATGTCATCTTGGGTTAAATTTCAATGGTCTGTTTGCTGATTTTTCAGAGTAAATTGCTTCTACTTTGTAGGAAGCTTAGTTTAATTTATTGTCACGTGCACAGTAAAAAGCTTTTGTTGCATGCTAACCAGTCACTGGAAAGACAATACATAATTACAATCAAGCCATCCACAGGGTACAGAAACATGATAAAGGAAATAATGTGAATAACGTTTAGTGCAAGATAAAGTTCACTAAATTCCGATTGAAGATAGTCCGAACATTTCCTTGGAGGTAGATAGTAGCTCAAGGCCGCTCTCTGGTTGTTGGTGGAATGGTTCAGATGCCTGATAACAGAAAGTGGGATAACATTGAGCTGATGTGAAAGGGTATTCAATGGATGGTGTGAACTCGATGGTCCGAAGGGCCTGTTTCCATTCTGTATCTCTAAACTTAACTGACCACAGGCCTGAGGAGTGATTGCAAATGACTGATCAAATAATGGGGTAGCATTTTTCTAAGATACACACAAAATACTGGAGTAACTCAGCGGGTCAGGCAGCACCTGTGGAGTGAAGGAATGGGTGATGTTTCGGGTCGAGACCCTTCTTCAAACTGAAAGTCAGGGGAGAGGGAGTCTGGAGATATGGAAGATTAAGGTGTGAAAATGACAGATAAAGCAGACGATGCAGGCCGAAGTGGAGCATTTTTCTAACACTTGGTTGTTTTCTGGTAACAGGTAACCCCTATTAAATCCCTTTCAGAAGATCCTCAGTGCCCCCCTCCCTCTCAATACACCAAGCATCTGAAGTAAATACCTTTTCCCTTCCTCTCCAGGTGACCAACCAAGACAGGGCCCCGTTCGTAATCCAGAGAGCCATGTCAGAGAACAACCTGGAAGGGCTTGTCCTGATCCTCTCAAAAGACAGAGGTGAGAATTAAAAGATAGGTTCCTTGATGCTGGGAGATGTACAGTCTTCCGCCTAAACTCAATTTGTTGGAGGAGCTCAGCAGATCAAGGTGGCGCAGTGGTAGAGTTGCTGCCTTACAGCGTTAGAGACCCTGGTTCCATCCTGACTCCATGTGCTGTCTGTACAGAGTTTGTACATTCTCCTTATGACCGCGTGAGTTTTCTCCGGGTCCTCCGGATTCCTCCCACCCTCCAAAGACATGCAGGTTTGTAGGTTAATTGGCTTTATAAAATATTTGTCCCTGGTGTGTAGGATATTGCTGGTGTACAGGTGATCGCGGGTCCGCATGGCCTAGGTGGGCCGAAGAACTGTTTCCAATCTGTCTACACTAAAACACTGAACAAAACAAAACTAAATTATCTGTGAAGGGAATGGGCAGGCAACATTTCAGGTCAAAACCTTTCATACTGGATATGGAACGCATATCCAGTTACTCTTGGGTCTGAAGAAGGGCCCCAACCCAAAACGTCGCCTGTCCATGCCTTCCATTGTGTGGAAGCAGGTACTTCGGCCCTACACGCCCATGCCGACCAACATGCCCCATCTACACTAGTCCCATCTGCCTGCGTTTGGCCCAAGGCACTCTATACCCATGCTATCCATATAGCTGTCCAAAAGGTTTTTTCAACATTACGATAGTTTTCTTTAGAGATACTGCATAGAAACCACTGGCCCATTGAGTCCATGCCTACCACTAGTTCTATGTTGTCCCACTTTCTCACCCACACCATACACAATGGTGACCAATTTTACAGACATCCATTAACCTACAATTGTAGATGGGTAGGAAACGCATGCAGTCACGGGGTGAACGTGCCAACTCCACACATACAACACCCGTGGTCTGGATGGAACCCGGGTCTCTGGCGCTGTGAGGCAGTGGCTCTGCCTGCTGACCCTCTGTGCCGTGCTAAGGATACAGCACAGTAACAGGCCTTTCAGCCCACCGAGTCCATGCTGACCATCGATCACCCATCCACACTAGTTCCATGTTATCCACTTTCTCATCCTCTCCCTACACACTAGGGGCAATTTACAGAGACCAATTAAACAATTATTTACATTATAATATTATTGAGTACAAATCAAAGTGATGTAAACCCTTTTAGAAACATAGAAACATAGAAATTAGGTGCAGGAGTAGGACATTCAGCCCTTCGAGCCTGCACCGCCATTCAATATGATCATGGCTGATCATCCAACTCAGTATCCCGTACCTGCCTTCTCTCCATACCCTCTGATCCCCTTAGCCACAAGGGCCACATCCAACTCACTCTTAAATATAGCCAATGAACTGGCCTCAACTACCCTCTGTGGCAGAGAGTTCCAGCGACTCACCACTCTCTGTGTGAAAAAAGTCTTTCTCATCTCGGTCTTAAAGGATTTCCCCCTTATCCTTAAGCTGTGACCCCTTGTCCTGGACTTCCCCAACATCGGGAACAATCTTCCTGCATCTAGCCTGTCCAACCCCTTAAGAATTTTGTAAGTTTCTATAAGATCCCCTCTCAATCTCCTAAATTCCAGAGAGTATAAACCGAGTCTATCCAGTCTTTCTTCATAAGACAGTCCTGACATCCCAGGAATCAGTCTGGTGAACCTTCTCTGCACTCCCTCTATGGCAATAATGTCCTTCCTCAGATTTGGAGACCAAAACTGTACGCAATACTCCAGGTGTGGTCTCACCAAGACCCTGTACAACTGAAGTAGAACCTCCCTGCTCCTGTACTCAAATCCTTTTGCTATGAAAGCTAACATACCATTCGCTTTTTTCACTGCCTGCTGCACCTGCATGCCTACTTTCAATGACTGGTGTACCATGACACCCAGGTCTCGCTGCATCTCCCCTTTTCCTAATCGGCCACCATTTAAATAATAGTCTGCTTTCCTGTTTTTTGCCACCAAAGTGGATAACCTCACATTTATCCACATTATACTGCATCTGCCAAACATTTGCCCACTCACCCAGCCTATCCAAGTCACCTTGCAGTCTCCTAGCATCTTCCTCACAGCGAACACTGCCCCCCAGCTTAGTGTCATCCGCAAACTTGGAGATATTGCCTTCAATTCCCTCATCCAGATCATTAATATATATTGTAAATAGCTGGGGTCCCAGCACTGAGCCCTGCGGTACCCCACAAGTTACTGCCTGCCATTGTGAAAAGGACCCGTTTACTCCTACTCTTTGCTTCCTGTTTGCCAGCCAGTTCTCTATCCACATCAATACTGAACCCCTAATACCGTATGCTTTAAGTTTGTATACTAATCTCTTATGTGGGACCATGTCGAAAGTCTTCTGGAAGTCCAGATATACCACATCCACTGGTTCTCCCTTATCCACGCTACTAGTTACATCCTCGAAAAATTCCACAAGATTCGTCAGACATGATTTACCTTTTGTAAATCCATGCTGACTTTGTCCAATGATTTCACCACTTTCCAAATGTGCTGCTATCCCATCTTTAATAACTGACTCTAGCAGTTTCCCCACTACCGATGTTAGACTAACTGGTCTGTAATTCCCCGTTTTCTCTCTCCCTCCCTTCTTAAAAAGAGGGGTTACATTTGCTACCCGCCAATCCTCAGGAACTACTCCAGAATCTAAAGAGTTTTGAAAGATTATCACTAATGCATCCACTATTTCCTGAGCTACTTCCTTAAGTACTCTGGGATGCAGCCTATCTGGCCCTGGGGATTTATCGGCCTTTAATCTATTCAATTTACCCAACACCACTTCCCGACTGACCTGGATTTCACTCAATTCCTCCTTTGACCCACAGTCCCCTGCTATTTCAGGCAGATTATTTATGTCTTCCTTAGTGAAGACGGAACCAAAGTAGTTATTCAATTGGTCCGCCATATCCTTGTTCCCCATGATCAACTCACCTGTTTCTGACTGCAAGGGACCTACATTTGTTTTAACTAACCTCTTTCTCTTCACATATCTATAAAAACTCTTGCAGTCAGTTTTTATGTTCCCTGCCAGTTTTCTTTCATCATCTATTTTTCCTTCCCTAATTAAGCCCTTTGTCCTCCTCTGCTGGTCTCTGAATTTCTCCCAGTCCTCTGGTATGCTGCTATTTCTGGCTACTTTGTACGCATCATCCTTTGCTTTGATACTATCCCTGATTTCCCTTGTTATCCACGGATGCACTACCTTCCCCGATTTATTCTTTTGCCAAACTGGGATGAACAATTTTTGTATTTCATCCATGCAGTCTTTAAATGTCTTCCATTGTATATCCACCGTCAACCCTTTTAGAATTAATTGCCAGTCAATCTTGGCCAATTCACGTCTCATACCCTCAAAGTTACCTTTCTTTAAGTTCAGAACCATTGTTTCTGAATGAACAATGTCACTCTCCATCCTAATGAAGAACTCAACCATATTATGGTCACTCTTGCCCAAGGGGGCACGTACAACAAGACGGCTAATTACCCCTTCCTCATTACTCAAAACCCAGTCTAAAATAGCCTGCTCTCTCGTTGGTTCCTCTACATGTTGATTTAGATAACTATCCCGCATACATTCCAAAAGATCCTCTTCCTCAGCACCCCTGCCAATTTGATTAACCCAATCTATATGTAGATTGAAGTCACCCATTATAACTGTTTTGCCTTTGTCGCACGCATTTCTAATTTCCTGTTTGAATATTTTGTAGTGTGCTGCAAGATTTGAAATAGTATTGCATCCAAGCCCCACTCTGAATCATTTAGAATTCTATAACTTCTACAGTACATACCTTTTGAAAGGAGGTGATGAGGAATGTCTTTAGCCAGAAGGTGGTGAATCTGTGGAATTCATTGTCACAGACGGCTGAAGAGGCCAAGGCAATGAATATTTTTAAAACAGAGATTGCCAGATTCTTGATTTGTGCAGGTGTCAGGGGTTTTGAGGAGAAGGCAGGAGAATGGGAATGAGATGGAAAGATAGGTCTACTACAATTGAAGGGGGGAGTAAACCCAATGGTGCGAATGGCCTAATTCTGTTCCTATGACTTACAAACTTGTTCATTGAATATGTAGCTTTCTATTCACAAAGCAAGACTGCAATGTAAATAAGTGTAAAAGCAAAGAACTGCAGATGCTAGTTTAATACCAAAGATAGACACAAAGTGCTGGAGTAACTCAGCGGGTCAAGCAACGTCTCTGGAGAAAATGGATGGGTGATGTTTCGGATCGGGACCCTTCTTCATTTAGGTAGGGGTGGGGAGGGGGGTGGGGTGGGAGGAAGTGGTGAAGAGCTGTAGGTGAGAAAATCAGGATCCATCAGGGTCGGCCACAAATGAGCTCAGGTGGGGCGGTGCCTGGTAGGTCCATTGTTGACTAGTTGAAGGTGTGATCTCAAGAGAAACAATGTGGAGAACCGTGGTAAAATCACTAGGGAGGAGGAAGGGAGGCAAGGATGAAGGGGAAGTGGGTGTAAGATGAAGTTAGTTAAAATTTGACAATTCAATGTTCATAGAGTAGTCCTGAACTATCTACCTCTTTGATGGACTATCCTTGATCAGACTTTGCTGGCTTTACCTTGCACTAAATGTTATTCCCTTATCATGTATCTATACACTGTAAATGGATCATCATGTATTGTCTTTCTGCTGACTGGTTAGCACTCAACAAAAATATGTCCACTGTGCCTCGGTACACGTGGCAATAAATAGTAAGATTAAATGAGAACTTACCAGTTTGAAGTTTGATCTTTATTTTATGAGGAGTGACGTTGAGGGATTACGTGAAGAAAGCCCGCCAGGCGCATGCGCGTCATACTTCAAAGCAGCGGCGTGAAAACACAGAAAACAAATAGCCGAAGTAACATAGTAAGGCTCGTAGAAGACTATAACTACCAGATGATCTCTTAGATTATGAGGGTGGGAGCGGAGGGAACGTAATCCCTCAATGTCACTCCTCATAAAATAAAGATCAAACTTCAAACTGGTAAGTTCTCGTTTAATCTTACTATTTTACTTCGGAATCACGTGAGTGACTACGTGAAGATTTCAAAGCTCGTCTCAGTGAAAATTACAAACAATGATAGAAAACAAAGCAAATGAATTAAATGTGACCCAAAACAGCATGCCCAAACCATGGCACGGTCTGTACAGGTTTGTCAGAAAATTGAGAAAATGTTGCTGCTCTAGACCATCCTGCGGCCTCGAAGATTTGGTCTAGCGGCACGTCCCGAGCCTTCGCCGTGGAGATTGATGCCGCCCTGGTGGAGTGAAAGTTAAAGACAGGAATGCCGACTCCAGCATAATTGAAAACCTGTTTCAAGCATGTTGAAATAGTTTGTGCTGACACTCTTGTATATGTATTTTTGTGACTAATGATCAGTCCTGTCTCAGAATCTCTGAGACTCATTGTTATCTTAATATATTGGCTTAAGTTATATGGGGTAACTACATATAACAGTTGGTCAACAAGATAGGCTTTAAGCGTCACCTCGATTCCAGCCAGACCGGGCCTGCTTTGTTTGATTAAATCATAAACATAGAAGGTAATGTCATTGACAGATAAATGCATACAAGGTATTTGTAAGAATTGCAATGTTTGTACACGTTGTGCTGAAACCAGCGCTATTAGCATAACCACAGCAAGAGTTAATCTCTGTGTAAATAATGAAGTAATTGGAGCCCATTGCCAAAGCATTGTGAGAACAGGAGTGATGTCCCAGATTTCGGTATAGCGAGGTTTCGGAGGATTTTTATTAAAATTCCGCATAAATCGGGATACTAACGGATGAGACCCTAGAGGATGTTGTTCTTGAAGACGGAAGAGGACAACGCACTCCAAGTGCTGGTAATGTCACTATAACGCAGGTACCTATCGAAATGCAACTTAGCAAGGAACTCCAACACATCACATATGCTTGCATTATGAGAAGAATAGTGGATTGTACACAGAAACAGTTCCCATTTCTTTAGGTGAACCATATAGTGTGTTTTGAGTGCTATTTCGCCAAGCTGCAGTGAGAACCACCATGGCCCTGTTCAACAATCCAAATCCTTCGAATTGTCTGCTCAGAACCTGCAGACCAACAATGAATATGGTCATGTAAAGGGTGACTTTCTCCTGTAACTGAATGCACCAAGAATTACTGCAGCTGGGAATCATCATGAATGACTGAACCATCATTGAAAACATGAAGGGGAACCATGGTTGCGTTGGGCAATCTGGGACCACCAAAACACCTGTGGCGGAGACTCGCTCTATTGTGGTGAGACAGTTCAGGATGAAAAATTTGAGAAATTGCATAAGATTTTAGTGCCCCCAATGTAACGAGACTGCATCCACGGCAACTTCACCTGGATCTGCCTCCCATGAAACATATTTAGGCAACTGGTGATGTAATCTGGATGGAACAGATCAATGGCTGGCAACCCAAATCGAGTGACAATTGTGTGACAAAGTTTAGAATTGAACAGCCACACTATATTGGCATGAAACGTACTCGACCTATGGTCGGCCACCACATTAGCTATAGGTGGTGAATAAATGGCTGAAACGCAGATATGCCGTGACATACCCCAATGGCACATGACGGTACCCAGTTAACACATGATAACGACCGTGCTCCTCCCATATGATTAATATATTGCACTGCTGTGATGTTATCAATCTGGAGTTGAATGTGGAAATCCTTCATTGAGGAGCAATGTGCCTTTACCCAGAAAATGCCCCCAAAAATGCGAAATAATTTATCCCATGTGTGAGGCGAATCAACCCTTCGTGTTCATGTTAGTGACCCCCACAGTTAGACTCGGTGTCCATAGCCTCCCCCCCCCATCCGAGAGAGCTGACATCAGTCTGGAAGATTAGTGAAGGGTCTAGTACCTAAAATGTTATTGGTAGCTAGATGAACATTAACAATGCACCACTGGATTCTGCGAGAGCTGTGGTTGGGAACCGGTGAACCCGATGAAAATGGCCTGCATTCGATTTTAGTGCTAGTTCACGTGCTCTCTGCAAAGGTTGATAATGCAAAGGCCCGATTGTACTGCAGGAACCTGCTCCCCATTTACCAATGTCCTTCGCGTCTTCTCAGATGGAGGGATAAAGATTTGTGGGAGGCAAGTACAGACATCATCATCATCGACAACCTTGGCTGTTGGTAATGTTACTGTTATAGCAACGGAATTAATATGAAACCCCAAATACTCAATATTTTGGGTTGGCTGGAACTTGAACTTAGTTGGATGGAGCAAACCCTAATGACTCAAGCACCGATTCTTCAGCTGGCTCATTAGTGTTGCTGATAATTAAGATATCAGCTAAATAACCCATTACAATGTGATGATGGGCTGAATTGCCCCAGCACAGGTTTTAACAATTTAATAAATAGCCTGGGTGCTGAACTGAATCCAGGAGCCAATGCTTTGTATTGACACAGCTGTGCCATCCAATTAAATTTCAAGTACCTGCGATAATGAGCATGAATTGGCAGTGAATAATACACATGTTGCAAACAAATAGTTGCCACATAACAGCCCTGTGATAGGAGGTGTTAAACAGTAACAAATTTAAGTAATTGAGGACGAAAATTACTCTACAACACCCATCTTTTTGAGATCTGGGGAATATTAGAAACAATTGTGGAGGATGATTAATGACTGTATCAATGACCATTATCTATATGTTCAGGCTCTGGAGCAGAAAACACCCAAAATTTATTAGGCTTGTGCTGTTAAGGTGGATCTATCCCTGAGATAAACTCAATGGGAGACTTGAGACAGTATTTAGTATAAACATATCATACATTAAACAACATCATTGATTAGAAAACATTTGTAATCAACCTCCAATAGGAGATTGGCCCCCAGAACATTATCATTAAGAAAAGTCCCTGTAAATCTACAGTTGACCTGTAAAGCTGTTGTCTGCTCATATTGGGATTGTACGCTCATATTGGGATTGTACCCGGTCTGTCTCGATGGGTACCCTCGTTGCCCCACTGGCCTGCCCCTGTTGAACTCAGCCCCTGGATCTGACTTGCAGTATTAACCCAGAGTTGCGAATAAGTGGCCTCGAAATGCTTGACTACATGAAGCCAATTGCTTTGGCCTCATCATGAATTGCACGAATGTTCATGAGAAGGTCCTTTCCAAACCATATTTCAGGTGTTTGTACAGCAGTTGCCCTACATAGAGTAGCACATTTAAAAAATTTTTTTTTTGGTTTAGTGTTGGCCTGATGGCGATATTCCCTGATGCAATTTCCTGAAAAATGCATTGCATAAAATACCCAACAAAAATGTGTGAGTTTGAGGAATGATTGTCCCTTGGACCATAGTGCCAAATGCAGTAATTGCTGCAGCCATCAGTTGGAGGATGTGTTAACACCGTACCCCGTGTCCAGTCAAAGAAGGACTCATGGGTGCCCAGAACCTGGCTCACCATAGGCACTTTCAGTAATGCACATTAAACAGGTGTCTCATATTTGTTTGCAGTCACTTGCATCATATCGTGCTGGAGCTGGTGAGGTAGTACATAATGGATTCCGCTGACAAGGGATTGTTCCATTGACTTACCAGTCCCCCCCCCCCCCCCCCCCCGGAATAGCAACTCAGTGCCATTTCCGAGACACCCGGAGCGTGGCTCTTGTGCGCGCTGGTGTTTGCACATAAGCAGGGACACCAGCATCAGGGTCAGCTGCAATCTGCCCGCTTCTCCCAAATCATATAGTAGGGAGGCATCCTCCAGTCCTAAACAAGGCACTGGAAGGAACCCCAATAATTGACCCACCATATGTTGGTCTTGGTATGGCCCTCTTGGACATTACTGGCCCTTTGACCCTTATGTAATGAAGGTTGGAGCATCAGCTGCATGTTCCCAATCTCCCCTACAGTTTTGTATGATCAGGGGAAGAGTAACTATTGTTGTCAGAGAACCCAGGTCTGTGACTTTATATTTGCCTTTGCATTGCTAGGAGCAGCCTTAGTCTGCTTAGTACTCTTGGATATTAATAGATGAACCAGGCTTATTCTGAATCAAATTGCAGTTGGCCTGAATGGAGCTAGTGTGGAAATTTAGCGCGCTATTTGAACTGCTGCCGGTAAAACAGCACCCGGCATCGGAGCCGGCGTTGCCGTGCTTATCTCCCGACCCGATCAAATTGGTGAATCCCTGGACCCACGCTAAAATGGTGGAGCTGTGCCCTCCAGCCCGTTCAGTGCGACATGCGCGGACGTAATGACACGCATGCACCTGGCGGGCCTTCTTCACGTAGTCACTCACGTGACTCCGAAGTAAAATGAAACTGTAACTAACATAAAGCTATATACAATTTGCCCAAGCGAAATATGAGGTGCTGTTCCTCTAGTTTGCATGTGGCCTTACTCTGGCAGTGGAGGAGATCCAGGACAGAAAGCTCAGTGTGGGTCATGAGGAATAGGAGCAGGATTAGGCCATTTGGCCCATCGTCAAACTCCGCCATTCAATCGGTTGATCTATTTCTCCCTCCTCACCCCATTCCCATGCCTTCTCCCAATAATCCCTGACACCTGTACTAATCAAGAATCTATCTGGGCCTTGTTCAATGACTTGGCCTCAACAGCCGCCAGTGGCAAAGAATTCCACAGATTCACCACCCTCTGACTAAAGAAATGTTTCCTCAACTCCTTCCTGAAAGAACATACTTTAATTCTGAAGCGGTGTTCAAAGAACGGATGAAGGTATAAGTTATTTGCCTTGCACCACAGTGGGGAATGTGAGGTCACTGTAAAAAACAAAATGGACGTGCTGCCTGCACTGGTGAGGACTTGAAATGAATGCCGTGTGTGCGGTGATCTTGGTGTTTATGGGGTCATGGCGCCATGAGAACTTCCCGGACTCAGACTGTTCGGGTGGACAGGGACTGCAGAGAGAGACTGATAGTGGTTGGTACATCTCTGGTCATATCACGGTGAAGGAGCGTGTGTGTGTAACCCGGATAATGAACTGATGGCTGTGGATCTCTGCTTATGCTGTGTGACCTGGGGATTCTCACACGCCACTGTGGTGGGTGTTTATGTTTAATCTTTAAGTAGTTTTGTATCTTGTTGCTTTTTTGGAGTGACTGTATGGTAAATCAAATTTCACTGAACCTCGGTACACGTGACAACAAAGGAGCATTGAAATGTTTGTCAGACGGGCAATCACGTAGGCCTCGTGGGCCTAGTATTCAGCAAAACGGTCGCCCAGTCTACGTTTGGAAATGTACTCATTGGTTTTTTTTCTCTTCTGCCCCCAGAGTTGGTCATTCCAGACGACGGGAACATATATTATGCAGTAGGCCCCTCTGCAAACTTTGACTTCACCCTTGAGGAAGTGGAAGATAGGATATGAAATGCAGCAACCTCTCCAGAAAGGCCAAGAAGGGAATCATTGCAGACAGAATCTTGGCAAGCTGAATGAACAAGGTCAGGCTGTGAGAGGAGGCCGGGATCGCCGTCAGTACTTCCACAGCCTCTGGTGGAGATGAATCTTACCACTAAGTATTGAGAGTCCTGGAATATATGTGAATACATTTGCCTTGACTGTATTTATCCAACAACATGGATGGCGTTGAGTAAAAACCCTACCCTCCTCATTGGGAAGGCAACACTTGTCCATTGTTGAAGATTGTTTTGCACACCGGCCCTGCTCGGATCTCACTGAGATGTACTCAGGCTGGAGAGGGGTTGGCAGCTTCCCCTGCGACTCTGTAAACTTAAATTGGGGGAGGCAAGGAAAAAACCATATTAGCCAACTCGGTTGACTAAATGTGGTTGTTTGGCTTTGTTTCCTGCAGGGCCACATTCAATCTACTGAACCACCCTCTCTCCAGTCAGTGGCCAGATGATGAATGCTTTTGAAAAGTGCTTAGATTGGCCTTTTTGAACTCCTGGGCAGATGTTTCCTGTCTATTTCCCCCTCTCCTTCCCTCCCTCCCTGCCTAAAAATTTAATCTCCTCTTGGATATACAGAACTAGACCCACCTTCAACAAAGGACATTTGAAAAGGGGGTGTTGGTCACCAATGACATTGCACTTGTCTCAAAATTCTGGTCAGCTCTGTAGAGAACTATTATTTTGTGTGTACATTTGTAAATTTGATCTGTGTCATGGAGGGACCAGTGGAGCCGTAGCATATGCTGAGCATCCCAACTATCTGGAAGGTGATTTTTATAGCTTTTCTGTCCTTTTATTCTGGAACAATGTTGGTGTGTTCTGCACAATTCTCACACACACACACTATCTCACTCACTCTCACTCACCCATTCTCTCACCACTCTCTCACTCACCCACTCACTCTCACTCACTCACTCTCTCACTCACATTCACTTACATTCACTCACTCACTCACTCTCACTCACGCTCACTCACTCACACTCTCACTCACTCACTCTCACTCACCAGGGTTGCCAGATTGAAATTTTAATTTAGAGCCAAACAACATCAGGGAAAAAACATTTTTAAAAAAACAAACATCACTAGAAAAACACATTAAAAAGACAAAGAATCTTAAATATATTTTTCATACACACATCACATGAAAAGCTCCAGATCCAGGTCATTACTATCCACACCACTGGAATGAGTGGAACATACGACATACATTTTGTCCGATGTGAAGTTTATCAGCATTTCTGGAGATGCAGTGAAGTCTTTACAACATTTGCTTGAAAGCAATAGTTCTGCCCTGATTCTCACAACAGCATCAAGAAGATTCAGCTGAATTCTGTTTCTTGCCTTCGTTTTAACGGAGGATATAAGATAAAATATCCTCTCAACTACAGCATTGGTGACAGGGGCAATTAGGCAAGTAAGGGGAAAGGTGGCAAGCTCTTTAATTCCCTGATGCTGAAGTACACCAATCCAAAACTGTTCCGTGTCTGTAGGGAGTCTATATTTCTTAAATTGAGCTTTTTCTTTCCATCTTTCATTGTGGCTATACCTCGAGGTCGAGAATGATGGTCTACATTCTGTTGTTTTTACATTCTGTTGTTTTTATGGACTCTCAGGTTGCTTATGTCCAATCCTGGCTTTGAAAGTTCCTCGACATTCAGGACAGGTTATTCCAGATGGCAAATTGTGCTTTGGTTGTTGCTGCCTTTCTTTCCGTTTTCTTCTCATTTCTTCTAATTCTGCGCATCTCTTGGCTTCGAATGTCACTGTTCCTTCTTGGATGATGGTTCGCAAGAGTTTCCTGTCCTTGGCATTGGTACCATAACTTTCTTGAAGTAACCTTCTTGCCTCTTAATAGCCTTGATTGTCAGACTTATTTTGACAACTTTCTGCAAGTTCCTTAGCACTTCCGCTTGTGCAATACGCCAGAAATCATAAGCGCTATTTTTCACCAGTAATTTTTATTTCTACTACTTTTTCAAATGCCGTAATGAAAGCTTCATACCACAAAGGATCACCATTATATGTAGGAATTTCTATTGGTGGGAGGGTGAAAGAGAGATTTTGTTTAGCTACGAGCTAGTTGAATTCAGCTTGCTCCTCCGTCAATTCACTAATCCATCTCAAGATTCTTGGCTTGGCACAAACAAATGATAGACAGGTCTCTGATAATAATACTGGCTTACTCAAGCCTGTGTATCAGGCCTCAGAAAAGCTTTTACTGAGCTGTTGGTTTGTCCCGAGTCTCTACAGATGCCCCATCAGCAGTTTGCTTCAGTCTAGCACCCAGTTGCTGAGATGAAGTTTTGTCCATATTTTGGCTACATCCTAATTTTGAGTCACGAGGGCGGATATCCTCTGGCTGCAGATTTGATTTAGCTGTTGTTTCCTCTTGAGCAGTCCTTTTCTCTTTTTATTTTAATATACTCTTT
Source organism: Okamejei kenojei (assembly GCA_035221665.1). Lineage (NCBI taxonomy): Eukaryota > Metazoa > Chordata > Chondrichthyes > Rajiformes > Rajidae > Okamejei > Okamejei kenojei. Next base: position 2,610,400 of record CM069140.1, on the reverse strand, counting down.
TATCGGCATTCCACAGGAAACACATTTCCATAAAATGAGTTTCAGGTATAATGCCATATGTATACATCATCCATTTATGCTTGTCTTGAATTGCCTCTTTTTGAGATTTGTACAAAACAAATATAGAAACAAGAACACAGTAAAAACTACGAACACTTAGGGAATGATCCTTTCTTTATCATATAACAAAAAATTTGTAAAAATAAAGTCTGGCCTATGAGGCGTTACATAGTTAACCCAATTTTCCCAGCGTGACACAGATAAATCCAGTTTAAAGGTAACAGATGCTGTTATTTTCTACATTTTATAAATATCCATTGTCATGTTCATCCATGCATTCAGAGTTGGGCACTCCTGTGATAACCATTTCTTGTGAGAGCTTTTTTACCAGCTACCATCAATATATTCAGTAAGTATTTGTCTTTTTTCCGCCAGTCTTCAGGTATGTCCAAAAAACATGGTCTTACTCTCCAGGGGCACATGACATCTAAACATGTCTTGTAAGGCATCATGTAACTCTCTCCAAAACTCTCTCCTAAAGTACAGTATCAGGCTTTTGCAACCAAAATCCCTCCAGTTTTGTGAGCTGGTACACTTCCATTGATACCTCCATATTGCTATCCATTCTTACTCGGATATGATTATCCGTCCTTCCTTCTCCCATTTCATTTTAATATATAAGGTTGAGTGTGATTTAAGATTCAATAACCCTTTATGCATACATGAAATAATTTTACTACCAGTATTTGAGTTATACGCTTTCCTAAAAAATCCCATCAAACCTATACTAGACTCCGTTTTATTTTTAACATTTTTATTAACCTAGTTCCGCATATGTAAGTATCGATAAAAGTCTTGTTTTTCTAACAGGAATTTTTCTTTAAGCATTTCAAAATTGAACAGTATTCCTTCTTTCATTATGTTATAAAGAGCAGTTATGCCTTTAACTGTCCACGCTTTAAACCTACTATCTAATTTATTAGGAGTAAAGTCTGTGTCATATGCACACCATTTAAGAATTGTAATGTCTTCCTCTAACTTATACTCTGTTATAACAGTTTTCTATATATATATTTTTTTTTATATAGTATTTTTTTATTAGAAGCAAGTACATAATAAGAACATTTCATGTATATCAGTCATACATTGCTAATATTATCAATTATTTAATGACTGCTTCTAGATATTGTTTTTATGGATAGAAAATAATAAAGAAAGAGGGAAAAAAAGCATGATAAAGAAGAATGGAATAATTTACTAATAGTACAACATTGGAGATAGGTTCAAAAATTGTTAAGTATAACTTTTCATCTAATCCTGAGTTCGAGCTTCAGTCAGTTTTCCGTGCCGAACCATTCTACCCCTTCAAATAGTTAATAAATGGAGACCATATTCTGACAGAGTTCTTGTTTGTCCATTCAGACAAGTCTGGTTCTTTCCAAATGTAAGGTCTCCGACATTTCCATAATCCACATTTTAATAGGGCCTTTCCAAAATGTTAATATTAATTTTTTCCCAGTTATTATACTATAGTCGAGAAAGTTTATTTGGCTTGTAGTAAGTGTTAGGCTTTGTTCTGATATTCCTAATATTATTAGTTTTGAGTCAGGATCCAATTGGGTGTTGACAACTTCCGAAATTATCTTTAAAATTTCCGTCCAAAAGTTTTTAGTTTTTATACAATTTACAAATGTGTGAGTTAAGTTAACTACTAAATGCTGACATTTTTCGCAAATAGGAGATGTATGTGGGAAGATTCTATTTAATTTCGTTTTTGAGTAATGTAGCCCATGTAATACTTTAAATTCTATTAAAGAATGTCTGGCATTTAACGAGCATTGATGTATATGTTGTAAACTTTCGTTCCAAATATCTTTCATTATTGGTTGGCCTAGTTCATTTTTCCATATATGCCTATATAATTCAGTCGGTGGTACCTCACTATCAAATAGGATATTATAGATATGAGATATTAATTTTTCTGCATTAGGATGTTTATTCAAACATTCATCAAGAGTTTCTGGATCTCTAGTTCTGTAGTCCTGTGTATTTGATTTAACATAATCATAGTTGTAAATATCTGAAATAGTCATTTGAGTGGAGTCCGTAAGTTTGATGTAACTCCTGAAATGAAAGAAATGTACCTTTCCTATAGAGATGACCCATCTTTTTAATTCTGTGATTTTTCCATTGTAACATTGAAGGTTGTTTAGTTATGCAGGGTTGTTTACAATTGGAAGAAAGAATGATAGATTATCCAATTTTAAAGTTTTAATTATTTCCAAATTCGTATACCACTGTATATTATATGGTTTTCACTATAGGTTTTTTTGTTCAATTTAGTTTTCCATATTTTAAGAGTCAATTTTACCCAAGGATTTTCAATAGCATTTATATAGTCTTGCATTTATATAGTCTTGCAGGTCAGCAATGATCGTTTGTACAGGAATGACGAGTGTTCTCTCTTCAATATTTTTCCATTGAGCACCATATGATGGGTTGCACCAGCATATCATAGATCTTAACTGTGTTGCCTGATAATAGTCTTTGAGAGAGGGTAGACACCATCCCCCCGTTTCTTTTGTCAACTGTAGCTGTTCTTGTCATCCATTAGCTGTTCTTTTGTGTCTTTGCGAAAGTCCCATATCTCCTCCAAAATAGTGGCTAAACTTAGATCCACCTCCTTCTGGTGCGGGATGTTGCTAGCTCCGCCCGCTTGTAGCTTTGTAGGTGTGTCCATGTTTTCTTCATGTTCGGTTTGTTCAGCATCTCTTTTCTTGTTTGCATCTCATCTTCCCATTCTTGCTCCTTTCATCAGGTCAGTTATTCTCAATAAATGTTATATTTGACAAACCAACAGGCTAAATAAGTATTTTTCGGAGGAGCTGTTATCTTATGCTGTCATTCAGGATGGTGACGTCACCAGACTCTCCAAGCAATTCCTTTTCTCAAATAACAGTTCATCGCTTCAGATGCGTAAGAGCTCATCTTGAACCCAGACTTTCCATTATCTCCTTCGATTTGGCAACCGCCAACTTTGTGGCTAGTTCCAGGTGTGCTTTTCGTCATCTCATCTCTTCTTCTTGTCGCCTCATCTCTTCTCTCAGCTGTCCTTCTTGTCGCCTCATCTCTCCTTTCAGCTGTTCTTCTTGTGGCTTAATCTCATGTTTCTTCTCCAAGGCATTTGTTTCTATTGAGAAAGCTAGATCAATTTCAACTTCCATTCGAGCAGAGGCCCTTGATGCTGAACTGGCTATCGAGATTTATGTCCTGATATTCATGTAGAAACATTCAAAATACTATCTTGTGGTGTAATCTCCTCTTCCATTCCATCACATTGTTGCGTAGCTCTTTCAACTGTTGAGTACATAAGTTGTGGTATAATTTCAGTCAACCACCCTTCCACCTCTTCCATGAACTCATCGAATAACTTCACCTTTTCTTCCCACCACTGGGTGTATATTTTGCGTTCTTCCTGAGGCAGCTGTGAACACAGCAGTATGTTTTGTTTCTCCCCAACCTCATGGCAGAGGTTGAATAGTTGAACCAGATTAGATCGTACTTTCTTCGTATTCTCATCTGATTCATTAGTTTCTTCTGATTTTCAATTGAATTGGTGACCTGTTTCCAAAACTTGTTTCGCTCCTGGGTTCCTTTAGGATAGGGAACTTTGGCGTCATTTGCTTCTTCTAGATACCTTGGCCTCATTCCACCACCTTTTGGCTTGTCTGACTCACCTGCTCCATCTTGCTCCCTGGATTTAACCAGGTATTGGCTAATTGCCAAATCTGGATTTTAGACAAACAGGGGCTTCTTCAATTTGCATCAGTCACTATTGATAAACATTGGTTGAATGTTCTAAAAACATCAGATAAGAACTATAACAAATTGGACTTTCTGACAATATCCAAAATATTTTTGAAGTATAGAAGTGACTTCAGTTAGAAAGAATGTGTTTTATCTCGACTTCAAATCAACCTGAGGACATGCATCTGGATCAATCCAGGGTGGCTAGCAAACTAGCTTCTTAGCTTCTTTTAAAACTTTAGCACAATAAACTTCTCCAGACTCTTCAGAAGCCGTTCGATTTAAAGTGTTCCAGCTTCTGAATTCAGCATAGTGTAGCAGCACCAAACGTCGTGAATAAACAGTTGCTTTATTCAGTGAGATAATAGGTTTGAAATACAATTTGGTCCTCTAACATAATAATGTCATTGCTGCTGCAGCTGAGCGAGTGTGTTGTCTCGAGCTCAGCTACCAGTTGACTCGGGTGATCTCAAGGGTGAGATATGCTTATGTAGTAGGGGACTCCACTTAACCAATGATGTCACATGACAGCCCTCGTAACCACTGACGAGGGTTCGACAGTAAGTGGTCTGTCTATCAGCTGGCTGCTAGGAAATAAACTTCTTGGCATCTTTCCAAACTTTAGCAGAACTTAAACTTCTCCACACTCTTCAGAAGCCATTGGAATTAAAGCATTTCAGCTGCTGAATTCAGTATATATAATAGTCGTTCTACTCACGATTCCATGAAAATCTTCCTCCCTTAGATAAGTTGCAATATGTCTCAAAGCCTGGCTGGCTGAGATCTATTTTCTTCAGTTCCTCTTCTGGAACTAAGTCTTTGGGCCTAATCTCTCTCCAGAGATCCAGCCCAATCTTCTGTCCCTCTTCTACCACCTCCTGTCTGTAAGGTAGCTTTCAACTTGATATAGTGGCAGATTATTATATCGTTCAAGGAATTTCTCCCTCTAGCCATTAGGAGAAGACACGGGGTAAAGAGAGAGCGTCGTTTTACGCATGGGAGCTCTCCACGAGACATTCAAAGCTGTAGAAAGATAAATCTTCAATACACAGTCTCTTGATTAATAGTTTATTTATTGTCAAAGTAAAACAGTAAGATATTCACCAAACTTCTTCTTGATAAGTACTATATTTTACCCTTAGTCAAACTCCAGCATGTGGCTCCGAAACGTTAGAAAACTTCTTTGGTGTTGGAAAGCTCTCACCTATGGTCGAAAGCTATACCGTCCTACCATGCTTCCTCTGAACTAACTAAAAAACTGCAAGCTTCTCCCATGAATCCCAGCAGCAAACACGCCTCCCACCCACCTAATTACAGGCAGACAAAACTTAAAGGCAAATGCCATAACTTATGACACACAAAATTAAGCCAAATGGCCACTACACTCACTCTCTCACTCACACTCTTCACTCACTCACTCACTCACTCTGTCACTGACTCTCACTCACCCACTCTCACTCACCCACTCTCACTCACTCTCACTCACTCACTCTGACATTCACTCACTCACTCACTGTCACTCACTCTTCACTCACTTTCTTTCTCTCACTCTCACACTCTCACACACATTCTCTCTCTCTCTCTCTTGGTAACCATGTGCCTATGATCTCCAGTGAGCAAGTGTTCCAAGAAGCTCACAAAGATCTGGAATTCTACTCTTTTTTTTCCCTCTCTTCCTTTATCTGGTCCACCTTAGCTGAAACACCGGTAACTAATATGTTCATCAGACATGGACTGCCCCGAACCACCACCTACATGAAAGTTTCAAAATCTCAGCCTTTTCTCTTAGCATTGAGCACACTAAAGTGAAAAGAAAATGTATCTATGGTATTGGACACAGATGTTAAACGCAAATTGCCTGCGGTATCAGTGAAAATTTTTGTATGAATACTTTTGTAAATAGTTTTCAATATTCCTTGTTTATAATTTGTTTTTAAGAAAATAGCTATTACAAATGAATTTTAATGCATCAATTTGTTTTTTGAAATCAAGTTTTGAGAAATTTAAGGCACTAGGCTGTTATTTTTCTGTTCTGACCATAACCGCTGCTCTCTGCATGTTGTTTATTTGTCGTTCAGAGTTTGGTTCCATGGTATGGATTAAGTATTGGGAGTACTGCCATCTCTTACACATCACAGATCCAAGCACAAGCCTGATTTCCCAATCTATTCGCGCACTATTTATGGTAACTCCCTTCAATAACATTATCGACACAAAGGAGTAATTCAGTGGGCCAGGCAGCATATCTGGAGAAAAACGATGAGTGATTTTTTAATTTATTTAGAGATACAGCATGGAAACCAGCCCCTTCAGCCCACCGAGTCCATGCCGATCCCCACACACTAACGGTATCCTACACACACTAACTTACTTAAGGGCCTGTCCCACTTGCATGCGATTGCATGCATTTGGCGCAACCAAACAGCAACGGAATTCACGCAAAATACGCACTAAGTTCTCGCGTGACGTCATTTGCATCATACTCACCAGTGTTGTCATCAAGCAACGCCATGCCAGGCGGTGACGTCATCGCGCAACGCCATGTGCTGGGCGTACGGTGTCAAGACGCTGCGCACGGTGTCAAGACGCTGCATACAACTGCAATGCGCCTGCGTGCTGACAGGCTGGTGGCACGCAAAGATTTCAGACAGTTTTTCGGAGCCCCGCGTGATGTCGGGACCAGCCCTGCACAATTCCACGCTTCTAAGTGGGACCAGCCCCGCGCGGCCATATGGTGCCCGTACGCCTCAAGCGACCACGAGGTCGCGTCATTTGCAAGCCAATGTCGCAATAGTGGGACAGGCCCTTTAGATTTAGTTCCTACCACACTGTTGAGTGCATTGGGCAGCAAGCTTTGGCCACTCTGTTCAGTAGTGCGCAACGTCTTTCACCCTTGATAAGTTAGCATCCCGGGTTTCCAAATCCTACCAAAATGTTAGCCTCCATTTGAGTTTTGGTCGGGCTCTTTTCCTTCTTCCGTCAGCTTGCCATGTCATTGCTATTTTAGGTGCACGTTCTGGTAACATTCTGAGTACATGTCCTGCAGATTTCATCCTGTGTCCCTCTATGTCCTGGCTGAGAGGCTTTGTTGCAGTTTCCCAATAGATCTCCACGTTTGTGATGTGGTCTCTGTAGCTAGTCTTCAGGATCCTCCTCAAGCAGCGTTGTTGGGACGTATCTAATTTCTTTTTCATCACCACATTGATTTTCCATGTCTCACTGGCACAGAGGGCTGTAGGAAGGACTGCGGACTGGAAGAGATTGACTGTAAGCATCTTGGATACCCCGCCACTAGACTGTATTGGCTGCATTTGTCTGAAGACTAATGCAGCTTTATCAATTCGGGGTATTTTATAATTTTTACCAAAGCCAATTCAAACCCTAGCATCTTTGGCATGTGGGAGGAAACTGGAGCACCTGGAGAAATCCCACGAAGTCACGGGAAGAGCGTAAAACTCCACACAGACAGCACTCTTAGTGTCGATCGAACCTGGGTCTCTGGCACTCTGAGGCAGCAGTTCTACCGCGGGTGACGTTTCGGGTCGGGACTGCTTCAGACTGAAAATAGAAGGGAGGGAACTGGAGGTAAGAATAGACTAGAAGCATTGAAAATAGGTGGAGAAGTAGGCCATTCGACCCTTTGAGCCAGCACCGCCATTTAATATGATCATGGCTGATCGTCCAGAATCAGTACTCTGTTCCTGCTTTCTCCCCATATCCCTTGATTCCATTAGCCCAAAAAACTATATCTAACTCTCTTGAACACACGGACCAGTATAGAACAAATCAGGGCCAGCAACAGATGACCAAGGAAGGGTGGAGCCCATAATGGCCCATTGTTGGCTGGGGAAGAGATGATAACCAAGGGATACAATTAACATTATTTCTGACCCAAAACATCGCCTATCCCTGTTCTCCAGAGATACTGTCCCACTCAGATATTTTGTGTAGACCAGTATCTGCAGCGGAACAGTCCGAGAAATGGTCTCGACCCAAAACGTCACCCATTCCTTCTATCCAGAGATGTTGTCTGACTTGCTGAGTTACTCCAGCATTTTATGTCCAGCATCAGCAGTTCTTTGTTTTCACATTCTCCCTTCTACCCATTTCTGCCCCCACTCCCAATTCCTCCATCTGCACCGCATCTGCACCCAGGATGATGTGTTCCAGACCAGGGCATCGGAGATGTCCTCATTCTTTAGGGAACGGGGGTTCCTCTCTTCGATTATAGATGAGGCTCTCACCAGGGTCTCCTCTATATCCCGCAGCTCTGCTCTCACTCCCCATCCTCCCACTGATAACAAGGACAGAGTCCCCCTTGTCTTCACCTTTCACCCTACCAGCCGTCGCATCTGCGCCCCCACCTTCACCTCCTTTCCCCATTTTGTACCGACATTTGTCACAGTAATATTTAAATGATGTAGGAAGGAACTACAGATGCTGGTTTACACCGAAGATAGACACAAAAAACAGCGGGTCAGACAATATCTCTGGAGAAAAAGAATAGGTGACATTTTGGGTCCAGACCCTTCTTCGGGCTCAAGTCTGTTGCCATTTGTAAAACATCTGTCATGTTTCAAAGGTAGACTTCCAAAATATATTGGACACTTGGGCACAATTCCAGAAAGTTTAGTTTAGAGGTACAGCGCAGAAACATGCCCTTCAGCCCACTGAGTTCGTGCCGACCAGCGATCACCCACACACTAACACTAGCCCACACACTAGGGACAATTTACCATTTTACCAAAGCCAATTAAGCTTCAAACTTGTACATCTTTGGACAGTGGGAGGAAATCAGAGCCCCCGGAGAAAACCCACTCAGTCACGGGCAAAACGTACAAACCCAGTACCAACAGCACCCGTAGTCAGAATCGATCCTGGGTCACTGGCGCTGTGAGGTAGCAACTCTACCGCTATGCCACCCCTGAATGTATCCAACTGTAAATCCTTGGTGTTGTACCTGTTACCAAAGATTATAGAGGAGCAAGACAGGCCACTACTCCGCATTCCAATGGATTGGTGTGTAGTACGCAACGGAACGTCATGGCCGCCATTTTGGCGGTATGCCTCCCGCTGTGTAATCCGCTCCAAAGCTACAGAGCAGTTGCAAGCAAAGATTATAGAGGAGCAAGATGCATTAGAAAGTTATTATATTTATTTGTAATAGATCTTTACTTACCTCTCGATCTCGATCTCTCTCTCTCTCCCCCTCCCCTCTCTTCTCTATCTCTCTCTCTCCACTCTCTTCTCTCGATCTCTTTCTATGCCCTCTCTTCTCCCGATCTCTCTCTCCCCTCTCGATCTCTTTCTCTCCCCTCTCGATCTCTCTCTCTCTCCCCTCTCGATCTCGATCTCTCGCTATCCCCTCTCTTCTCTCTATCTCTCTCTTCTCTCGATCTCTCCCCTCTCTCCCTCCCTTCCCTCTCTCCCTCCTTCCCTCTCCCTCCCTCCCTCCTTCCCTCTCCCTCCCTCCCCTCTCTCTCTCCCTCCCTCCCCTCTCTCTCTCCCTCCCTCCCCTCTCTCTCTCCTTCCCTTCCTCTCTCTCTCTTTCCTCTCTTTCTCCCTCCTTCCCTCTCTCTCTCCCAACTTCCCTCTCTCTCCATCCCTTCCCTCTCTCCCTCCCCTTTCCCCCTGTTCCCCCATTTCCCTTCCATCTTTCCTCCCCAGCCCCTTTGTGTAGTTTCCCTTGCATTGTATTGTGCAGCTTCCCTGGTATTGCTTTAACACACATGGTGCACAAAAACACACTTTCATATAAATATATGGTGGGACAGGCCCTTGAGAGATAAATACATTTCCTTCTCATGGATCAGAAGAAACTTTGATTTAACGCACCACTATTACTCTCTATCTTATTTGTCAGATGATGTACATAAACCATATATGCATACATACATATACATGCATATGCATACACACATATGCATACATACATATACATGCATATGCATACACACATATGCATATACATACATACATACATACATACATATGCATACATACATAGGCATACATATATATATATACACACATATGTACACATATATATACATACATATATATAAACACACACACACATATATACACATACATATATACATATGATCATTTTCCAATGTACAATAGATTTAGGATCAGTTCCTGTGGATTGGAGGATAGCTAATGGTATCCCACTTTTCAAGAAAGGAGCGAGGGAGAAAACAGGGAATTACAGACCAGTAAGCCTGGCTTCGGTGGTGGAAAAGATGCTGGAGTCAATTATTGAAGATGTAATAATGGGGCATTTGGATAGCAGTAAAAGGATTAGTCCAAGTCAGCATGGATTTATGCAAGGAAAATCATGTTTGACTAATCCTCTGGAATTTTTTGCCACAATGCTCGGTGTTGGGGCCGCAACTGTTTACCATAGAATCATAGAATCATAGAAAATAGGTGCAGGAGTAGGCCATTCGGCCCTTCGAGCCTGCACCGCCATTAAATATGATCATGGCTGATCATTCAACTCAGTAACCCGTACCTGCCTTCTCTCCATACCCGTTGATCCCTTTAGCCACAAGGGCCACATCGAACTCCCTCTTAAATATAGCCAATGAACTGGCCTCAACTACCTTCTGTGGCAGAGAATTCCACAGACTCACCACTCTCTGTGTGAAAAAAGATCTTCTCATCTCGGTCCTAAAAGACTTCCCCCTTATCCTTAAACTGTGACCCCTTGTTCTGGAGTTCCCCAACATCGGGAACAATCTTCCTGCATCTAGCCTGTCCAGCCCCTTAAGAATTTTGTAAGTCTCTATAAGACCCCCCCTCAACCTCCTAAATTCCAGCAAGTACAAGCTGAGTCTATCCAGTCTTTCTTCATATGGAAGTCCTGCCATCCCAGGAATCAGTCTGGTGAACCTTCTCTGTACTCCCTCTATGGTAAGAATGTCTTTCCTCAGATTAGGAGACCAAAGCTGTACGCAATACTCCAGGTGTGGCCTCACCAAGACCCTGTACAACTGCAGTAGAACCTCCCTGCTCTTGTACTATGAATGCCAACATACCATTCGCTTTCTTCACAGCTTGCTGCACCTGCATGCCTACTTTCAATGACTGGTGTATCATGACACCCAGGTCTCGTTGCATCTCCCCTTTTCCTAATCGGCCACCATTCAGATAATAATCTACCCTCCTGTTTTTGCCGCCAAAGTGGATAACCTCACATTTATCCACATTATACTGCATCTGCCATGCATTTGCCCACTCACCCAACCTACCAAGTCACCTTGCAGCCTCCTAGTATCCTCCTCACAGCTAACACTGCACCCCAGCTTCGTGTCATCCGCAAACGTGGAGATGTTGCATTCAATTCCCTCATCCAGATCATTAATATATATTGTAAATAGCTGGGGTCCTAGCACTGAGCCTTGCGGTACCCCACTAGTCACTGCCTGCCATTCTGAAAATGACCCGTTTACTCATACTCTTTGCTTCCTGTTTGCCAGCCAGTTCTCTTTCCACATCAATACTGAACCCCCAATACCATGTGCTTTAAGTTTGTATGCTAATCTCTTATGTGGGACCTTGTTGAAAGCCTTCTGAAAGTCCAGATATAACACCATATATATTAATGATTTGGAAGAGGGAATTAGGAGCAACACTAGCAAGTTTGCGGATGACACAAAGCTGGGTGGCAGTGTGAACTGTGAAGAGGATGTTAGGAGGTTGCAGGGTGACCTGGACACGTTGAGTGAGTGGCCAGATGCGAGGCAGATGCAGTGTAATATAGATAAATGTGAGGTTATCCACTTTGGCGGTAAAAACAAGGAGGCAGATTATTATCCCAATGGAGTTAGGTTAGGTAAGGGGGAGGTGCAACGAGTCCTGGGCGTCCTTGTTAAGGTTGGCATGCAGGTACAGCAGGCAGTGAGGAATCGTGTTGCACGGGGAGCCAAATACAACAGAATTTTGTTTGGAATTGGATATATCGATGTATTTCTAAATTACAGTAAAGTTTGTTTGATGATGATTTGACTGAAAACTAATGGAATGTTGACCTCCATAACAAGAGGATTTCAGTATAGGAGGTTCTTTTGCAGTTGTATAAGGCTCTGGTGAGACCACATCTGGAGTATTATGTACAGTTTTGGTCTCTTAATTTGAGGAAGGACATCCTTGTGATTGAGGCAGTGCAGCGTAGGTTCACGAGATTGATCATATGAGGGACTGTCATATGAGGAAAGAATGAAAAGACTAGGCTTGAATTCACTGGAGTTTAGAAGGATGAGGGGGCATCTTATAGAAACATATAAAATTATAAAAGAACTGGACAAGCTAGATGCAGGAAAAATGTTCCAAATGTTGGCCGGGTCCAGAACCAGGGGCCATAGTGTTACAATAAGGGGGAGGTCATTTAGGACTGAGGTGATAAAAAACCGTACTCTGTGTTTTTCGCAGGAGTAGTCCATCTTGCTCCGCTATAGGATCTTTGCTCTTAGTGTACAGAGTATCCATTCCTGCCCATTAGGTTCCCACTGTGATGAAGAACACGCAGGCATGAAGAGTGGAAAACGGATTTATTAAAGTTTAAAATGTGAATAACTCTTAAAATATAAGAACAATTTAAATGTCAAAGATGAGAATTATTAAGTTATTTCTTGTTGTGTCTTTTGTTGCTGCCCACAGCATCTTTATGTCGCATTGCCACGGTCAAATTTTAAGCAAGATAATCTGATAATATCTCAGAAGTCATCATTCAACGAAGCACGCTTTTATATAAGCAAGCATATATACACACACACGCACACACACACACAGAGATCCACAAACAGAGACTCGCACACACACACATACTCACACACACTGACTCTCTCACACACACACAGACTCACTCAAACATTTAAAGCCTCCTGTAGAGGCTGCTGCTGCTGAAGCAAAAGTCCCGTTTATATCAACGGGTCGATGGTTGAAAGGGTCAAGAGCTTCAAATTCGTGGGCGTGCACATCTCTGAAGATCTTTCCTGGTCCGAGAACACGGATGCAAATATTAAGAAAGCACATCAGCGCCTCTACTTCCTGATAAATGACGGAGAGTCGGTTTGTCAAGGAGGACTCTAACTTCTACAGGTGCACAGTAGAGAGCATGCTGACCGGTTGCATCATGGCTTGGTTCGGTAACTTGAGCACCCAGAAGAGGAAAAGACTACAAAAAGTAGTAACCGCTGCCCAGTCCATCATCAGCTCTGACCTCCCTTCCATCGAGGGGATCTATCGCAGTCGCTGCCTCAAAAAGACTGGCAGTATCATCAAGGACCCACACCATCCTGGCCACACACTCATCTCCCTGCTACCTTCAGGTAGAAGGTACAGGAGCCTGAAGACTGCAACAACCAGGTACAGGAATAGCAACTTCCCAATAGTCATCAGGCTATTAAACTTGGCTCGGACAACCTAGCCCATTATCTGTTATTTGTACTTTATCAGTTTATTTATTCATGTGTGTATATATTTATATAATGGTATATGGACGCACTGATCTGTTCTGTAGTCAATGCCTACTATGTTCTGTCGTGCTGAAACAAAGTCAAGAATGTCATTGTACCATCAGGGACACATGACAATAAACTCACTTGGATTTGAACTTGAATAGTATTACTTCCTTTAACAGTCATGTTATGCATTTTTCTATTCTTGAATTTGAGTCCATAGTGCATGGGGATACTCGCAAAGATTGCTACAATTCTAACCTTGACTCTATTGCAGCACAAGTTCATGTCTTTGTATTGCTGTGTGTTATGTATTGCTGTGTTTATTAGATGGGAAAGATAGAAGAGCTTATTAAAATCTTCTTACAAAGACCATTAAGTAATTTCTTTCTATCCTCTTTTGGACCTAAGGCATAGCAGGGCTGCAACTCTCACGCAAAGGGAAGGGGGGGAGAGAAGAAAGGAGAGAGAGAGGGAGGGAGAGAGGGAAGGGAGAGAGAGGGGAGGGAGGGGAGAGAGAGGGGAGGGAGGGAGAGAGGGGAGGGAGGGAGAGAGGGGAGGGAGGGAGAGAGGGGAGGGAGGGAGAGAGGGAGGGAGGGAGGGGAGAGAGGGAGGGAGGGAGGGAGAGAGGGGAGGGAGGGAGAGGAAGGGAGGGAGGGAGAGGAGAGGGAGGGAGAGAAGGGAGGGAGAGTGGAGGGAGGAGGGAGGGGGAGAGAGAGGGAGGGAGGGAGGGGAGGGAGAGGGAGGGAAGGGAGGGAGAGAGGGAGGGAGGGGAGAGAGAGAGAGAGGGAGAGAGAGAGATCGAGAGGGGAGAGAGAGAGAGAGAGAGGGGGAGAGAAAGAGATCGAGAGGGGAGAGAAAGAGATTGAGAGGGGAGAGAGAGATCGAGAGGGGAGAGAGAGAGATTGAGAGGGGAGAGAAAGAGATCGAGAGGGAGAGAGAGAGAGAGAGAGAGAGAGGGAGAGAGAGAGATCGAGAGAAGAGAGGGGAGAGAGAGCAATTGAGAGGGGAGATAGAGAAGAGAGGAGATCGAGAGGGGAGAGGGCAGAGAGCGATTGAGAGAAGAGAGGGGAGAGAGATAGAGGGGATCGAGAGAAGAGAGGGGAGAGAGAGGAGAGGGGAGAGAGAGAGATAGAGAGAAGAGAGGGGATAGAGAGGGATTGAAAGGGGAGAGAGAGAGAGAGATAGAGAGGGGGAGAGAGAGATCAAAATCGAGAGGTAAGTAAAGATCTATTACAAATACATATAATAACTTTCTAATGCATCTTGCTCCTCTATAATCTTTGCTTGCAACCACTCTGTAGCTTTGGAGCGGATTACACAGCGGGAGATCGAGAGACAAAGATTATAGAGGAGCCTAGTTTCCCAATGATGTAGACGCCATAGTCGACGCCATCTTTGGTCCGCTAAAATGGCATCGACAATCACACATGTGATACTACGCTTTTTTCGCTGAGTGGTGCATCTTGCTCCTCTATAATCTTTGCCTGTTACATAGTTCTCTTGAATGAGCTTTCCAATTACGCAGAGTGGCATTCTCTATTACAGGATTCTCAGGAGGATTTGCATTAGTGCAAGGATTTCTGGCTGCCCATTGCTATGAATCCAGCTGTTTTACTTGCTGGTTCTGGTTAGACAGATGTTTCTTATAAATAGTCTCATGACCCAAATGAATTGTAGAAGTGAGATTCACAACAAGTCCAGAAATCAGTTTAGCGTTTTGATTAATATGTTCTTTTAAACGTGATTAGTCGTGGAATGTGCAACTTCTCATGTATGGTCTGTAAACTCTTCCTATATTGCGATCTAATTATGCTTCTAAACTGCTAGCCAAACAGTTTAATCCCGATGAACGCTGAAATAATCAAAAGTGGCTGATGCAAAACGTTCCAAAAGTCATGCTACATACCTTTTAGTTTTGTTTCTAGAGATACAGCGTAGAAATGGGTCCTTCGGCCCACCGAGTCCACGCCGACCAGCGATCACCCGTACAATAGTACTATCCTACACACTAGGGCCAATTTACAGAAGCCAATAATCTGCACATCTTTGGATGCCCATTCTAATAACTTTGCCTGCCCATTCCTTCCACAGATGCTGCCTGGCCTGCTGAGTAACTCCAGGCTTTGTGTTTTGCTCAAGATTCCAACATCAACATTCCCTGTGTTTCCATTCTATTTTCACTTGATTCTCAGATACATTAAAACTTTTAGACTTTGGAGATTATTCCACCTTATTTTCTCTTACATCTTCAAGCTTTGCAAAGCAAATAATTATGATGAATATTTTTTATTAGTTGTAAATACATATTAATAGAAAATACTTCTTACATACATTCGTAATATTATTAATATTAACATTTAAGACTTTACATTTCTATACATTTATTTTTAATAAGTAAGAAAAGATAGAGAAAAATAATATAGAGATAAAAAATCGAAAATAAGGAAGTGAATGGAGTATTAAAAAGTTATCCATCGTTGGAGATATACCCATGATTTGTTATGTGTAATTCTTCATCTATTCCATTATTCAGGTTTCAGTCAGGCTCTCGCACCGAGCCATTTTGACCCTTTAGATATTCAATGTATGGAGACCATATTCCTCTGAAAAGATCCAACCTGTCCATTAGGACGAGCCTCAATCATTCCAGATGGAGTGTCTCCGACATTTCTGTATTCCATATTTTGATTGTGGGGGATGTAGGACCTTTCCAGAATTTTAATATTATTTTTTTCCCAATTATTAAACTATAATCAATAAAAATTATTTGATTCGTTGTTATTAATTGATCTGTTTCCAGTATTCCCAGTATTATTAACTTTGAGTCAGGAGTCAGGTTCATATTAACAACATTCAAAATTATCCTAAATATTTCTATCCAAAATTTTGTCATTTTTACACAATTTGTAAATGAGTGTGTCAAGTTAGCTTCTAAGTGCTGACATTTATCACATATGGCAGATACATTTGAAAAAATGTTATGTAGTTTGGAATTTGAGTAATGTAGTCTATGTAATATTTTAAATTGTATAAGAGAGTGTCTAGCATTTAACGAACAGTGGCGTATGTGTTGTAAACTCTCATTCCATACTTCTGGTCTAATAATTTGACCTAATTCGTTTTCCCATGATTGTCTATATATTTCTGTTAATGGGACATAATTTTCCAATAGGATATTATAAATGTATGATATCAATTTTTCTGTGTTCGGATGTTTATTTAGACATTCATCTAAAATTTCTGTCTTTCTATTTCTAATTTCCTGTGTGTTTGCTTTTACATAGTCTCTAATTACATAGTCTCTAAAATAATCTTTTGAATGTAATCCATAAATTTGTTGTAATTCTTGAAATGAAAGGAAAGAATTTTCCCTGTAGAGATCTCCCGTCTTATTAATTCCTTATTTTACTTCGGAGTCACGTGAGTGACTACGTGAATAGAAGCCCGTACAGCCGTCCGTGCGTCATTACGTCAGACGCTCGTGCAGTCGACTGTGGAGCAGCGCTGCTCCTCCAACGGTAAGTCTAAAAAAGTTTCAGGTAAGTGCTATATCTTACCTGTTCTAGGTTTCCTTCAGGAACCTCCGGGGTTCTTGCGGGATGGTCGCGAGGCCGACGAGTGAACCAGCCTAGGGCTTTGGGGGGGAAACCCTGGCCCGACCGCGGGAGTGGGGAGCTGGCGAATGTCGGGTTAGCGATCGGAGTCACTGATAACGCGGTCAGTGACTCCACATGTTGGGTTCCCGGGGAGGGGATACCCGAGAATAGTGCGGTTCCAGACCGCAGTAGTCCCTAGGGGATGGGGCTTAACGGACCTCAACGGTCAGCCTGAGTTCCCGGTGGTGGAGAAACTTAACTGCATGCGGTTCCAGACCGCAGTAGTCCCTAGGGGATGGGGCTTAACGGGCCTGAAAGGTCAGCCTAGGTTCCCAGTGGTGGGGAAACTCAAGTGTTTGCGGTTCCCAGACCGGAGTAGTCCCCAAGAAATGGGGGTTTAATTCAAGTTAATGAGTAACCCGGGTGCCCGGGGATTGATTCCCAGGGGGGGGAAGTTCACTTATGGGGTTCCCTAACCACAATAATGCCCAGGATATGGGGACAGTTGACAAAATAGTCAGAGTAATTAAGAAAGATTTGGGAGGTTCACCTCTGCGAATGAATTTAGAGAAACTCCTTTAGGCAGGAGGTGGATCAGTAGTAAAGTTATGGGGAATACCAAGTTATGTCAGTGCCAGCCTATGGGAGAGGTTGTGCCAACAGTACCTTTGGGAAGGGCTGCATCATGGGAATGCCAAGTTATGGCAGTGCCAGCCTATGGGAGAGGTTGTGCCAGCAGTACCTTTGGGAAGGGCTGCATCATTGGAATGCCAAGTTATGGCAGGCTAGCCTATGGAAGAGGCTGTGCCAGCAGTACCTTTGATCAGGACTGCTCATGGGGATGCCAAGCTGTGGCAGGCTAGCCTATTGGAGAGGCTGTGCCGGCAGTACTTTTGCTCAGGACTGCTCATGGGAATGCCAAGTTATGGCAGGCTAGCCTATTGGAGAGGTTTTGCCAGCAGCACCTTTGCTCAGGGCTGCTTCATGAAAATGCCAAATCTATGGCAAATACTGATCTATGGGAAAGGCCGCGCCAGCAGCACCTTTCTTCAGGGCTGCTTTATGGGCGCCAGCAGTACCTTCTTCAGGGCTGCTTTATGGGAATAGCTGTTTAGTAGGGTATTCCCATTTACAGTGATCATGGGGGATGAGGGGTCATTGTTAGGATAAGGCAATATAACAGGATCTGTTAAGTCTTAAACTATATTTGAGAAATTGGGCTCCTCCATCCAGCTAGATTAAGTTTATCAAATAGACTTGTAGGATGTTGGGATTCACTTTTAGGTATTCAATTGGCTGAGATGCCGGCCGGGGCAACAGATGGCTGTCAATAAACTCTGGTAACAGGTTTACTAGTCGTTAGATTAATTGTTAAAAGTATAGATATGATTCAGCTGTGCAAGTAAGACAACTTATCTTGTTAAATGGTTAACTATTAAGTGCATTATAGGTCATTGTTAACACATCTTGTTTCTCCAGGTGAAATTAATAAAGTCACAAGGATGGACAAACGGTATTCATTACTGCTCCAGTTGTTGTTAAGTAAATCTTCAATTAAATTACAATATGGTGCTAATGGCCTTAAATAGGAAATTGTGTCAGCAGAGCTTTTTAGCAGGCCTGCTTAAGACTCCCTCATGTAGGAGGAGAGCATGCTACGTCAGTATTATTCTGACGCTGGGGCCATGGCAAAGTCGGCGTATTGCTGAAGCTGCGCCAGCAGCACCTTGTATCAGGGCTGCTTAATGGCTCCCTCACGTAAGAGGAGAGCATGTGGGATCAGTATAGTCTAATGCCAAGTCTGAGGGTAGAGCCATAGGGCATGCCCAAGGGATTCAGGGCATATGCCGAGAGGTCTATGCCTGGCCAGAAAGTTACCATCCCAAGCACATATGCAGTGAATACCGCTC
Organism: Okamejei kenojei; assembly: GCA_035221665.1. NCBI lineage: Eukaryota > Metazoa > Chordata > Chondrichthyes > Rajiformes > Rajidae > Okamejei > Okamejei kenojei. The sequence goes on along the minus strand of CM069140.1, from coordinate 2,591,620 downwards.
TAAGGGGGGCATTACAGTTGGCCGTCGAAATCTTCTATTCAGGTAAGACCTTTCCATTGGCGAAACCTGGAGGACAAAGCACAAGCTATTGGAACGAGCAAGATTTCATAGTTTTGGTGATTATGCGCCCCACGTCTTTATTGGCAGTAAGAGGTTCACTGAAGTTGGTGGCAGCATGAAGGCTGACCAGAGGTTCCACGCACTGGACCTGTGCTACTCTACAATTAAGGGACCACTTACAGCTTGGTAAGGTGTTCACTTAGTTAAACATTACAAATGATTGAGACATTATCAGCTATTTAAGGGGTCTAATCATGTAAAATGGTTTGTTCTAGCTTTTCAAGCAGGTTAGAATTGCGCAGGTTCAGTAGAAGGACCAAGATTGTCTTACAAGACCGTTTCGGAAATCGGGCCACAGTTGCTGTTTACGGCAGATTCCAAGTTGCAAATATCATCTCGAGTCTGGAGGTGGAGCAGATTTGCATGATTTGCAAAAAATGTCTGTTGTGGGTATCAACTATCTATAGACCCTACGGGCATCATATGGGTTAAAGAGTGATTGGACAAATGTGCATATTGTGACAATCAGGTTGATACATTATGATGATGGCATATGTTAGTGACGAGGGTGCAATCAGTTAAAGACCCATGGAATGGTTACATATCTTGTTGTCACAGGAGAATCGTCAAGTATAGGTTAATGGCAACACAGAATTGGTGTTGAATTGCACTATATTATGAAATTCTGGTTAATAGAACACCTAACATGGTTCATGTTTATTTCACTGGTTGCAAAATAGTGGCATTACAGTGGCGAAACATACAATTTCGCTAAAAGGAGTAGGAAGGACTTTTATGGCTCCCTCCATTTTGTGTATCAATTGAGGTTTCAAATAAAGTCATTAAGAGGCCGCTTAAGGTTCCTATTGAGTGGTTATGCACATTTGATTCCTGGTTTGTCGCAAATAATATACCCTTATTTGGTTATTTTAAACGTAATTTGCTGGTTCAGCCTGAGGCTTGGGAAATCACTTGTTGCATGATAAACTCAAATTATGTTCTGCAGGTTAATAAACTGCCCTAAGATTTGGGTTGTTACATCTATCCTTCTATGTGTTCAAAGTGTTTGCATAGCACCAAACCGTGGAATTTTCTTTTCCAGGAGATGAAAGAGTTTGTTATGCTTATGTTCCACGGAAAATGTTATTGATTACTAAAGTTTCAAGTTCATGCTAAATTATCGTTTGTTAATTATGGAGTTATACGGCCATTAATTGGGTTATCAAGGGGTAGGTTTCAACATGGGTCCCAGGACCAATATAATGCCATATGCGATGTTGACATTTGTGAACACTGTTTCACCAGGAGGATGCAGCTATATCCTTAAATATGGCTGGAGTTTATTAGGTAGTTATCCTTCTGGCACTGGTTTAGTGCAGCAGGTTCAGTCGCTACATGATTATGATCGTTCAGGATGATAACGTCTGTAAATTTATAATATATAATATTATGTTATAAATACTTGAGCAGACCAGAAGGTCAAAATAGTCACAGGCATGCCAGGGGACCTTTGATAAGGTAAGCACACATATATACAACAATAGGTCAAGATCATCAAGAGCTTGGAGTTCTGGACTAGCGATGTCGTTAGTCACAATAAATAAATAAATAAATAGATACATAAATAAATAATTTGGGAGAACTTATTGTTCAGGCCATTCCAGATGAGGAAAACAGAGTTGTGTTATGTACTAATGGATTCTGATTCCAGATCTCATTCCACCAGGGCTGCTACAACATCAGCAGCAAGGGTATTTATGTTCCGCTGGGTCGCATCGTTACGGCTGCAGCATGGTCCAACGAACGACTCTACAAACATCTGTAATGACCCATTGCTGACCTTGGGTTATTAACTCTATTTATGTTCTGGTTATATTTTCCATCTGGGTGAGAGATGGAAATATTGTTTCATTTAAACAGCATCAGCATGTTTTACATCTATGTTATGACTGTATGCATTATAAATGTTTCCCTTCATTTGTCAATGAAGCAGGTGTGGTTGTGTACACTCGTTTCACACGGCATGATATCACAGAGCTTTGAAGTCTTCACCTAGTCACTCACGTGACTCCGAAGTAAAATAGTAAGATTAAATGAGAACTTACCAGTTTGAAGTTTGATCTTTATTTTATGAGGAGTTGAGTTGAGGGACTACGTGAATAGAAGCCCGTACAGCCGTCCGTGCGTCAATCTTCAAAGCAACGGCGTGAAATCACAGATAATAATGACTGAAGTATAATGGTAAGATAACAAAGACTAGAACTACCAGATGAGATCTATGAGGGCTGGGAGCGGAGGTCACGTAGTCCCTCAACTCAACTCCTCATAAAATAAAGATCAAACTTCAAACTCATTTAATCTTACTATTTTTCCATTGTAAAAAGCCTTTATCCATCATTGAAGGTTTAAATGTCACATTATTTACAATGGTAAGGGCTAGTGGTATAGATTTCAATTTTGATGTTTTCTTTATTTGTTTCCAGATACGTATCCCACTTTCTATTATAGGGTTTTCACTAGAGGTTTTCTTACCTAAATTAATATTGGCAAATATTATCGAACTAATTTCAAGAGGGGAACAATCTTCTTTTTCCATTTTTAACCAAATTGGTTGTTTATCTGTCTCTACTAACCAAAAATTCATATTTGGAATATTAACTGCCCAGTAATAAAACATAAAGTTTGGTAGTGCTAAACCTCCATTTATTTTTGATTTACATAAATGTTTTTTTATTTATTCTGTGGCTCTTAAAATCCCAAATAAAGTTGGTAACTAAAGAGTCCACCTTCCTAAAGAAATTTTTAGGAAGATATATCGGAATTAATTGGAAAAGATATAGTAATTGCGGAAGAAAAATCATTTTTATTACATTAATTTTACTTAGCATTGAGATGGGAAGAGTTTTCCAATATAAAATGTTCTTATTTAATTTATTCAATAAGAGTGGGAAGTTGGATTTAAATAAAGAATCAAATCTTTTTGTTACATAAATTCCAAGATATTTGATTTTTTCGTTTGTTATCTTAAAAGGAAATTGTTGTAACATATGTAAGTTATTTACCATTATTGGCATGAGTTCATGTTTATTCCAATTAATACTATATCCTGAAAAACATCCAAATCCAGTTATTAATTTTAATAAATTTTGGATACTAATTTCCGGTTTTGTAATATAAAGTATTATTACCCATATCACCCATCTGAGGTATGCTTTTACGAAATTGTATTCCCTTCCTTTTTACTGCCAGCAGGGGTAACAGGGGAATATTTTCTTATATTCCCCTTTCTAGCGAATGCCTATGGACTTTACCTGTTTAAACAGCGGGGAATATAGTCTTATATTCCCCTGGTCTCACATCCGGGAACTTGGCAACGTGACGCTGCGTGACGGCAACGTGACGCTGCTTGCGAAATTTAAAATTTATTCTCAAAACAAACAAAATGGCAGCCTGTTGCGAGAAGAGGTTCGCGATTTAAAAGTTCGACCTTCACATTGTCACATAAATGAATTACATAAATTACATAAATGAAACATAAATGTTACATTGTTTTAGTACCCTTATTTACAATGTTGCAATGGTTTTAGTACCCTTATTTACAATGTTGCAATGCATATTGCAAAATGTATAGATACATTCATATCATATGAGATGTTCAGATTTTCCTCTAGATGTCTGATAATGGGTAATAATAACAATATTGACTGTCCTCTTTCGGGAGATACGACATATATTGCCCTCACTAGATCCATATTGCCCTCGTCTTCGACTCGGGCAATATGAATCTACTTCAGGCAATATATGTCGTATCCCCTTCAAGGCCAGTCAATATTCTATTAATACATCATCCGCATATAAGGAGATTTTATTTTCAGTATCTCTGGTATCATACCCATATATTTCAGGATGTGATCTCACACGTTGAGCTAATGGTTCTATTGCAAGTGCAAATAGTAGTGGGGATAAAGGGCAACCTTGTCGATAGCCTCGAGATAAACTGAATTTAGTTGAAAGCGTTTGATTTGTTATTATTCTGGCTGTTGGGTTAGTGTATAATAATTTGACCCAAGTAATGAACTTCTCTCCCAATTTAAGTTTCCATAACCCAAAACAAATAAGACCATTCCACCTGGTCGAAGGCTTTCTCCGCATCTAACGAAATAACTACTAGATCTTTTTTAATACCTCTTTTCGAGTATATAATATTGAATAAACGTCTCAGGTTATATGAGGAATATTGTTTTGGTATAAATCCTGTTTGATCGGGATGAATTCATTCACTAATAACTGCACTTAGCCTTTGTGCTAATATTTTAGTTAATATCTTTTGATCAGTATTTAAAAGAGCTATAGCTCTAAATGATCCTGGGTCATCCAGATCTTTGTCTATTTTAGGTATAAGTGTTATAATAGATTCATTTAACGTTTCTGGTAGTTTCTGCTGTGTATAAATATATTCATATAGTGTCTTGAAGCGTGGTGCAATCAGATCATAAAATGTTTTATAAAATTCCGAGCCAATACCATCTGGTCCAGGTGTTTTACCATTTTTTAATGATCTGATAGATTCTTGGATTTCTTTTACTGAAATTTCAGCATTTAATGATTCTCTATTTTGTGAATCCAACCCATTCAGATAACATTTTTTTTTAAATGCTTCTATTCCTATCCTGTTTTCTGTCGTTTTAGCAGAGTGTAAGTTTTTATAATATTGCAAAAATCTCTCATTAATATCTTTAGGTTGTATTAAAAGTTTGCCATTATGTGATTTAATCCAATGGATTATTTTTTTCTCCCTCCATCTTCCCTAATTGGCAAGCCAATTATTTTTGAGGTTTATTTCCAAATTCAAACTGTAATTGTTTAGTGTATTGATAAAGTTTTACAACTTGATCTGAATATATTTTATTTAATTTATATTTCAGTGCTGCAATTTTATTATGTATTATTATGGATGGATTAGCTGCATTCTCTGTATCTAATTGTTTAATCTCCTTTTCCAGTTCCTGTTGATCCCTCCGATTCTTTTTATTATAAAATGCTTGAGAGGAAATCATAATTCCACGGAGATATGCTTTAAAAGTTTCCCATAATAAGGAAGAAGATATTTCCGGTTTATCATTTATTTTAAAGAAAATCTTGATCTGTTCTGTAATATATTCCTGAGTTATTTTAAATTTGTGGATTAAATCTCCATTGTCCCCGTTTTTCCATTTTACCATTTATTTTAATCTTAAATGTTAAAGGTGCTTGATCTGAGATTATAATATTATGATATTTAAAATTATAAGTGAGTGAGATAAGTTTAGCATCGACCAAAAAGTAATCTATTCTTGAGTAAGTTTTATGTACCGGTGAATAAAAGGAGTATTCTCGTCCAGTTGGATTTTCTACTCTCCAAACATCTTTAATATTAGTAGTTTCCATATATGCATTTAATAAGTCACTGGAATGGGATTTAATTTTCCTTTGTCTTGTAGATCTGTCTAAGTAAGGATCTAATATACAATTTAAATCTCCTCCAATTATTAAGTTATGTTGTGTTATTTCCGGGATATTGTTAAATATTTTCTTGAAAAACAATGGACTATCAAAGTTTGGTCCATATACATTAACAAAAATCATTTTTTGTGCATTTAATTCTCCTATTACAATAATGTATCTACCATCATTATCAGTTATAGTTGATGTATGTTTGAATAAAATGCCTTTACGAAATAATATTGCTACACCTCTTGATTTGTGTGTAAAATAAGAATGATACATTTTATCTATCCATTTAGCTTTCAGCCTATGCTCAGCATCTTTTTTAAAATGAGTTTCTTGAATGAAAATTACATCAGCTTTAATTGCTTTTAAATGTGCTAATACTTTACCTCTCTTAATTAGTTCATTAATACCTTTAACATTCCAGCTACAAAACGTTATTCCTTCATTCCCCGTATTCATTTATAAGACGTGCATCTTTTGTCTATGGGGGTCTGTAATGGAGCCAATGGCTCAGTTCGACAGACCCCGACCTAACACCCGAACACCGAATAGACAAATTTTAAGTCCCTTGAATGCCTCTCACGTGTATATCTCCTTTGATCCAATATATAACTCCATTCAAACTGAAAATAACAATAATAGTTTATAATAGAAAAGAAGAGAGGATAGATTAAGAAGTTAGTATAGTGCACAAAAGAGGAAAAAACTACATCTAGTATTAGTGTAGTTAGTGCTAGCCATACTAGCATGGCGAACCATCTACCGACTTCCGTAGTTGATGTTACTAACTTAACCAGCTCCCTGGTTTTTTGGAATTATTATTTCATAATGGTATTTTACCGGGGATATTAAATTTAAAATATTTGGGTTATAATAGTCAAAAATGTGAGAATACATATATTTAAAACTGATTTGAAAATCTAATTATAAAAAAACACATGAAAAGAAAGGAAAATAAAAAATAAAAATGAAAATTACTGGTACAAAAGAAAAGTTTCCAAAGGGGACAAATGAAGTCAGACTCTATATTTGACTCTAATCATTCCAATATAAATAAACATTAGTCATTAGTAATAATAATTAATTCTGATTAGTAAAAACACCACGGTATAATTTTAATATTTATTAGTTATTATGTTAGTAGTGTAGTTAGTGTCATACTAATTAACTCTGATTAGTGAAAATACCACGGTATAATTTTAATATTTATTAGTTGTTTGTATTAATGATGTAGTTATACTAATTATTAGTATCCATGGGAGGGTTTCCGATCCACATCTTTCTCCAGCTTCCATCCAGCACTATCCAGTTCCATCCAAAGTCCTGCAAAGTCCTGCAAAGTCAGCGTATTCGATGATGAGGCCTTCTCAGATCTTAATCTTCCGAGCAAAGTCCAGCGCTTCCACAGGGTTGGAGAAGAAATATTCCTTCTTGTTAAAAGTAACTCTTAGAGAAGCTGGGTAATTCAGGCCATATTTCAGGTTTTCCACCCCCCTCAGGAGACTTTTAGTCTCATTAAACGCTTTTCGTTTCCTGGAGACTTCTGCTGGATAATCTCGATAGATGCTGATCTTGTGTCCTTCATATGCAAGGTTTCTGTTTCTCAATGTTTTTTGCATTATCTCCGCCAAGACGTGGTCGTATTGTACTTTTATTATCATTTGTCTTGGGGGAGCATTTGGTCTTGTCTGACGTCTCATCACTCTATGTGCTCGGGCTAGCAAAGGCTTTTGTTCCAGAGATAAAACATTTTGCAGTAAATTCGCAGTAAATTCTCAGGGATCTTCATCTTTCTCTCCCCCTTCGGGAATACCCGCAATTCTTAGGTTTTGTCTTCTCTGGCGACCTTCCAGTTCAGTACATTTCTCGGTTATTTTGGTCAATAAATCCGTTAGACATCCATTTTCTGTGATAAGCTTTGCTGTAGTCTGAGCACTTATTTCGGCTAGTACTTCAAGGCTTTTTATGCCAGCCGTCTGTTGGTCCAGTGCCTTCTCCACAGGATTTAGCCTTTCTTCAAAATCAGTTTTCACATTTTTAATCTTATCATTCATCTCCTTTGACATTTCAATCATCATTTCCGCGATTTCTTTCTTCAAATCTTCCAATATTTTCTTAGTCTTAGTATTAATATTGGAATTAATTTCAAGTTGCAATTCTTTCATTTCAGTGTTCATCTGGTTTATTTCCTCCTTTAAACCAGCAATTTCACGTGATATAAGTTTTAAGTTCTTCACTTTCCGATTTTTTCGTCGTCTTTTTCATCACATCTTCCTGGGATAACGTCCTACCTGAGTCCGAGGCTTCAGTCAGGCCTTCTCCCGGTCTCAGCCTGGTAGTTCGACTTTTCGATTTTTCGGGTGGGCTGCGCTGTGTAGCCATAACAAGTCGCGCACCTGATGACGTCACTCACAGCAATTGGTGCAGAGACGGGAGGCAGCAGGCAGCAGGCAGCAGGTAGGTCCGTTAATCCTCGATTTTTTCCCCGTTTTTTACGAGGAGCTGGCTGGCGTTAACCTCTAGCCCTCCATAGCGCCACCAGAAGTTGCAAAGCCAAATAATTAGTTTAGTTGAGTGGTACAGTGTGCAAACAGGTCCTTCGGCCCACTGAGTCCGCGTCGACCAATGATCATCCTACACACTAGGGACAATGTACAGAAGCCAATTAACCTACAAACCTGCATGTCTTTGGGATGTGGGAGGAAACCCACGTGGTCACAGGGAGAACATACAAACGCCATACAGACAGCACCCGTAGTCAGGATCGAACCAGGGTCTGCCACACTAAAGGTTCTTAATGATAGACAAAGAGTGCTGGAGTAACTCAGGAGGTGAGCCAGCATCTCTGGAGAAAATGGATAGGTGACATTTCACAGAGTGCTGTAATAACTCAGCGGGTCAGGCAGCATCTCTGGAGAACATGGATAGGTGACGTTTCACAGAATGCCTGAGTAACTTAGCCGGTCAGGCAGCATCTCTGGAGAACATGGATAGGTCTTGTTTCAGATCAGGACCCTTCTTCGGACTGATTGTGGGACAGAGCGGGTTGATTGGAAGCAAGAGAAGACCAGGACAAATCAGCAGCGGCAACAGATGACTTCAGGCAAGGAGGATCCCTCGTACAGCAACATAGAACATAGTTGCAGGAACAGGCCATTTGGCCCTTTGAGCCAGCACCACCATTCAATATGATCGTGGCTGATCATCCAGAATCAGTACCCCGTTCCTGCTTTCTCCCCATATCCCTTGATTCCGTTAGCACTTAGAGCTATATCCAACTGATAGGCTGATTATCCACTAGGGATGGTGTGATCCTGAGGAACATATTGTGAACTGTGGAACTGGTTAACTGACTTTTAGTGCAAGAGGGGGGGGGGGGGGGATAGTGGAGGAAGGGGAGCATATTACCTAGACGTTACCTAAACTCAGAGAATCCAATGTTTACATCGCTGGTTAGTGAGTTGTTCCTCCGTGTTGTGTACAGCCTCAATCTGGCAATGTCGGAGGCCCGGAACACATTTCTTAAAGGCACACACATGCCATGGGTAGAACAATGGAAGATAGTGAGGTGAAGTACTTGGTGAGGGCTATTCAGAGTGGGACATGCATAGGGAATGGTGGATTCCTAAGGAGTATTGAGGAATGGGGACTTTGGAGTGCAAGGATCCTTGAATTGGCAACATTTAAGGTGGTGAAGAAGGCATACAGGATATTTCCCTTCAATATCTGTTGTCTCCACTACTGATTTTCTGGCATCCATGGTTCCAGAGCCTTTCTAGATTATCTGTTTTGCCGGACCAACAGTTAAGAGCTTTTTTGGTGTGGGCTATCCAGTCAGTGGAAAGACTATACATGATGTCAATCAAGCTGCTCACAGACAAAGGATGAAGGGTATAACGTTTAGTGCAAGATAAAGTGAAATAAAATCCTATTATAGATAGTTCAAATGTCTCCAATGAGGTAGATGGGAGCTCATGACCACTCTCTAGTTGGTGATAGGATGGTTCAGTTGTCTGATAACAACTGGGAAGAAAACAGTCCCTGAATCTGGAGGCGAGTTTTCACACTTGTCTAATGGGAGAGGGGTGAAGTGGGAGTGAACAGGGGTGAGACTGGTCCTTGATTATGCTGCTGGCCTTGCTGAGGCAGCGTGAAGTGTTGCTGGAGTTAATGGAAGGGAGGTTGGTTTGTGCGATGGTCTGGGCCACCTCCACACTCTCTGCATTTTGTTGTGGTCTTGCATGGAGCTGTTCCCAAACTCTGCTGTGATGCATCCCGATAAAATAGTAAGATTAAACGAGAACTTACCAGTTTGAAGTTTGATCTTTATTTTATGAGGAGTCGAGTTGAGGGACTACGTGAATAGAAGCCCGTACAGCCGTTGGTGCGTCAATCTTCAAAGCAGCGGAATGAATTCACAGCTAACAATGACCGAAGTATAACGGTAAGATGATAAAACTAGAACTACCAGATGAGATCTATGAGGGTGGGAGCGGAGGGCACGTAGTCCCTCAACTCGACTCCTCATAAAATAAAGATCAAACTTCAAACTGGTAAGTTCTCGTTTAATCTTACTATTTTACTTCGGAGTCACGTGAGTGACTACGTGAAGACTTCAAAGCACTGTGAATTCACACCGCAGACTCATATCCGACGTTCACACTGCCTGGATTGACTCAAAAGTCGTTAACAATCAATCATGCATCAGCAATACATTTGTTAAATGAAAATAACAGTTTATTTACAAACAAATCATAACAAACCCCTCTAACTCAGGGGAAAAATATAACAGTACTGACACCAGAATCAGCAAACACCCCGAGCCTTGAAATCGGCTTGTGATAAAACCTCTGAAAAGTTAGCTCACTGGACCATCCTGCGGCCGCGAGGACCTTGAAATCGTTTGCACCGACACCTTACTGTGTGGTTTTTTGTGACTAATAAACAAAGCCAACTCTGTTCCTCTCAGAGGTTTAGTAATCTCAATGTAACGAGATAAATGTGAGACTATACAGAAGCGATCATCTGCGGGGTATGCTGAAAACACAATCTTACATCCTGTCATGCCTCTTTTATTATGTTTAAGAGAATCATAGACATAAAATATAATGGCATCAGCCGACACATGCATTCTATCTAGCCGTAGCTTTTGCAATGTTTGTACACGTTGGGCTGAAACCAACACCAGAAGCATGACCACCTTCATAGATAATTTGGCTACTGATAGGCTTGTAACAGGAGCCCACTGGCGACGAGCCATAAAAACCTCACTCAAATTCCAAATACCGGCATACCTGGGTTTAGGAGGATTAAAATTGAAAAAGCTCCCTTCATGAATTGTGAAACTAACGGATGTGTCCCTACTGTATGCAATTCTGCATTCATAGATAAATAAGACAGAGCACTTCTGGCTGAATTAATCGCACTGTAACTTAATTTTTTCGTCAAATAAAGAGTTGACAACTCCAATACATCCGTGATCCCTGCAGTGTGATATACAATATCCTGCTTTAAGTAGAATTGCTCCCACTTCCTTATATAGGTGATATATTGCTGCTGTGTACTATCCCTGCAGGCCGACGTGAGAACATCCACAGTTCGATGAGACAGTCCTCTCCCCAGGTATGGCCTCCTTAAAATCTGCAAATTAACAGATCAATACTATCCTATAAAGGATGTTGATCCCCAGTGACTGGATTTACCAGTAGATTTTTATTCTTGGGCATAAGCATGTAAGGCTCCCTAGCCATTTGTAATACAACGGGAAACCATGCCCGTGTAGGCCAACCTGACACTACCAATACCCCTGAAGCGGAGTCCTCCTTGATCTTTTGCAAACATCTGCTGATGGGACAGAATGGAGGAAATACATACACAAACATTCCTCCCCCAATGCAGCGAAAATGCATCCACTGCTACTGCCCCAGAATCTGGTTACCATTAAACATATCTAGGTAACTGATGATTTAATCGAGATGCAAACAAGTCAATATCTGGCAATGCATATTGATCAATCATTTGGTTAAATACATCCTGATTTAACATCCATTCAATGTTGTCATTAACCTGACGTGACCTCTCCCTGGCAAATAAAGTGCTGAAAGCCAGATATTTTGGTCAATACACCAGCTCCAAATCTGGTTAGCCAGTCTATCACAAGACTGTGACTTAACTCCACCCATGTGGTTTACATATGCCACTGCTGTGGTGTTGTGAATCTGAGCTGCACATGCAGATCCCTCCTTGTAGAACAATAAGCTTTGAGCCCATACCAGGTGCCCAACAACTCTAAATAATCAGTCCCTCTTAATTGAGGAAGCGATGTCTCATCCACATTCCATCTGCCTCCACAACTAGAAGACATATCTGTTGCACCCCAACCCAGTGCACTTACATCAGTCTGTAATATCAGTGACGGTGATTCCACCAAAACCTTCCTTAAATTTTTTGAAACATGTAGTATCCACCATTGTATGTCAGCAATCGCCCCAGCTGACAACGGCATAGGCCTATCAAAAATGGCCCCTTTGTATTCTCAGTGCCTGTTCCGTTGATAGTTGTAATTGTTGATAATGCAGAGGACCATACTGCACAGCTGGAAAGGCTGCAACAACTTCCCAATAAAGCTGGCTACTTGTCTAATCGAAGGCCGTTATTCTCCAACGAGATTAACACAGTCATCAATTAACTGATTCAATTTATCCCTGGGCAAAGTTACCAACATGTGATTGGAATTAATGGTAAATCCCAGATATCAATAATTTGGACTGGTGATAATTTAGATTTATCTGGGTGAATAACAAATCCCATTTGTTCAAAAGTGATTTTAACAACTGAAACTGATGATTGAGTTTCAGCATGAGTCTTTCCAACAATCAGAGTATCATCTAAATAGGCCATTACCACATGCCCCTGAGCTCTAAGTAAAGCTAACACAGGTTTTACCAATTTAGTAAATAATCTAAGAGCTGAAGTTAATCCATTCGGCAATGTCCTGAATTGCCACAGCTCAGTCATCCAAATAAATTTCAAATATCTTCTATCATCACCATGAATAGACACTGCGTAATACGCATTCTTGAATCAATGGTTGCCATATAATACCCTTTGGACACTAGATGTTTGCCCGTGGTAAAGGTCTCTATTTTGAAATGCCTATAACAAACAAATTTGTTCAAATTGGATAAATCCAGAATAATTCTACATCCCCCAGTCTTTTTAGATCTGGGAAATATACTTGACAGAAATTGTTGACTTTGATATACAGAAGGCTCAATTACCCCTTCTTATGTAACAACTGAATCTGCTTGAATAAGCACATTTTCCTCATCTGAAAATAAGTTTACGACTAGGAAAATGTTGACTAGGTAGACTGTCCTTATAGTAAAATCCAATTTTTCACCCCTTCAATACACTAAGTATGAACAAATCTGATTTCAACTGCTGCCATTGTTTGAGAAACAATTTTAACCTTCCCCAATTTGAACAGGAACATCAGTTAATTCATCGTCTGTCAATGTTATATTCCTTACCAGCATCTTTCCTTGCGGCCTTGTTGTCCTCGACTTCTTGTAGAGAACCTTTTTTGCCTTGCTTCCAGCTGGTTTAATGAGGGCCATGGTTATAACAACCTCATAACAGTCTTTGACCCTTTTTGCAATGTTACCACCAAACAACAGATTTTGTAGTGGTACACTGGTTTCAGAATGCATTACAAAGGAGTTCCAGTTCATCCTGCTGTGCTTCAACCATATCATTTGTATCAATAACTTTCACCACAGCTGTAATACCTGCTGACAACAGTTTAAGCACTTTTTAAAACTTCATCTCCTGGGCCCTAGCAGGCAAACCCATCTATGACCAAATTTGGTGATTAACCACCGGTACCTTCAGGAGATCACAATTAACAGGAGCTTTATAGTTTTTTGCTACTTCATCCATAGCTAGCTCCTGTAACTGGTGGGAGAGCATATACTGAATGGCTTCAGCCAATTCTACATCAATCGCCTTTCCTGCCTCTCTACACTCAGCAAACTTCCCGGCAATGTTCGGAATTACCTCCAAACGAACACCTTTACTGCTCTCCCCCAGCAAACTGCCCTGATAGAACATCCTCCTCACAGGCAGGATAGTTCTGCAGCCCTGAAACAGGTGCTGCGAGCACAAGCTCTCCATCAGCCTGGCTTGGGCATCACTCCTCCTCACGGAGCTCGAACATCCTCCTCACAGGCAGGATAGTTCTGCAGCCCTGAAACAGGTGCTGCTAGCACAAGCTCTCCATCAGCCTGGCTTGGGCACCACTCCTCCCCACGGAGCTGGTCCCTGTCGAGCATTCTTTTGAAATAGAATCTCGACGTGGGAGAGCCGTGAGCAAACGGACTCTCCAATGGAGGGTATAATCTCCAGGCCCGACTCATTTACGAGCCACAGAGACTTGCCAGCGGCCTTCCCCCTACTGACAAGCCTCCACTGCCCCCCGGCAGTGGGTCCGCAACCACTGGCTGTGTAGCCAGCACCGGACCAGGTGTACCAGACGGGCCTCCATCCTCAACACTCTCCTGCCACTTTACCTTTCTACCCCCGGAGCGCCTCGCCGACACCTTCTTCGCTTTCTGCAACATTCTCTACCCAAACTGTCGCGGAAAAGGACATGCGGTAAAAGTTTTTAAAAAACCTTACCTGTTTGAACTTTGTTAACAAACTGCAAATGCTGGAGAATCGAGGGTGAAGTCTGAAGAAGGGTCTCGACCCGCAACATCGACCATCTCCCTCGCTCCTTAGATGCCGCTGCACCCGCCGAATTCTCCAGCTCTTCGAAAAACCCGCGGTTTAAACTTACCGCTCGGAGGAGCGCTGCTGCTCCAACCGCCCGACTGCACCAGCGTCTGACGTCATGACGCACCAACGGCTGTACGGGCTTCTATTCACGTAGTCACTCACGTGACTCCGAAGTAAAATGCTTTCTACGGAGCATCTGTAGAAATTGGAGAGATATCAGTTAATCAAAGTCAGCAAATCTCTGCCCAAAATCCCACAAAGTGAAGAACAATTAATTTAAAATTGAGGCTAATGGCCTGGTAATGAAGATGTCTTAAGAGAACAGCGATGGAATTTGATATTCAAATGGAAAGCAATTAATTTTGATTTGAAAGGTTCTTGAATAAAGCAAATGATGAAAAGAGTGTTGAGTTGGCTTATGTTTGATTGGGAAATGCAGTAAAAGGAATGTCAAACACTTTATACATCTGCAAATGTTCCATTAATGATGTATTGTATGAAGGCAATGAAAAAGTCCAAGGGGAACCATGGTCTAGCCAAGGATATCAAGACGAGAGTGTTTAAGAGAAAAGACTTATAATATTAACACAAAAAATATGTTTTGGCAGTAGACAGGTTTCAGAATTCAGCAAAGCATTGGGAAGAAAAGGGAAGTGCTGGAGTAACTCAGTGGGTCAGGCAGCATCTCTGGAGAACATGGATAGATGACATTTCACAGAGGGCTGGTGTAACTCAATGGGTCAGGCAGCATCTCTGGAGAACATGGAGAGGTGATGTTTCACAGAGTGCTGGAGTAACTCAGTGGGTCAGGCAGCATCTCTGGAGAACATGGATAGGTGACATTTCACAGAGAGCTGGTGTAACTCAATGGGTCAGGCAGCATCTCTGGAGAACATGGAGAGGTGATGCTTCGGGACAGAACCCTCTTCAGACTGATCGCAGGGAGAGAGGAGGCTGAAAATTGCGCAGATACACACATGTGAAGCTTTGGAGGCTTCAGCCATGGGCGCTGTGGAGGTAACGTCAGAAGCTGACCTGGTTGGTGACCGACTCCAAACGGTAGCAACAGCAGCTTCGTCCGCCCCGTATCATGGGGCTTGAATCGGCCCGTTCGCGTCCCGTTTCATTGCCCAGCATGGCTTAAAATCCCATGACTCTGTAATATGCTGCTCTTCTAGGTCGGGAGAATGCAAAGTGTGAAGCAAGGAGGATTTGGACAGGGCGATTTTGATACGACATTATGCCGATGGCTACAACTCCGCACGTTCTTCCACTCTGCACGTCGCTGCAATGTGGCCCTGAAACCGACAAGTGCCTGATCATTACACAAGGTAAATATCGCTGATATTTTTCTTTCCAATTCCCCCGGGAATGGAGCGCAGAAATAGATCAGAGATTGGCAGTGACAGAGAGGGGAAAAAACAGGGGCGGGTAATGAGAACGTCTGCTCCGATAGGCTTACGGGAGAAAGTGGTAGCATGCTTCAATTCTGCAGTAGGAACTGCAGATGCTGGTTTATACCCGAGATAGACACAAAATGATGGAGTAACTCAGCAGGACTGGCAGTATCTCCGGAGAAAAAGGGATGGGTGACGTTTTGGAAACCTTCTTCAGTGTGATGAGGGGGAGAGAGAGGGAAAACTGCTTAACTGTCTGACTGATGTTGCCTGTAGGACAGAACATAAAACACAGAGTTTTGTCTCAGGAACAGGCCCTTCGGCCCATAAGTCATACAAGGAGAATTAGGCCATTCAGCACATCGGGTCTGCTCCGCCATTCAGACCCGGTCGATGTATGTTTCCGTCTCAACCCCAATCTCCTGCCTTTTCCCCACAATCAAGAACCTCTCAAGGTCAAGTATGTCTTATTGTCACATGTCCCGAAACGGAACAATGAAATTCTTACTTGCAACAGTACAACAGGTATGTAAACATAGTACCCTGTAAAATCCGTAATCAACAACTAAAAAAGCTCAGTACACAGTGTATACGGATATAAAAATATAGATAAACAATAATAGCGTAAAGTCAGAAACAATGTCCCCAAGTTTATGTAGTTCAGAGCTTATTTGGAGGTTGTAGTGTTTAATAGGCAGATGGCTTTAGGGATGAAGCTGCTTCTGAACCTGGACGTTACAGTTTTCAGGCTCAGCTGTTATTCTACGTTTAAAAATACCCATTGACCTGGTCTCAGCCGTCCGTGGCAATAAATTCCACAGATTCACCCCCGTCAGAGTGCAGATGATGGATCTGAGAACGAATTTCTTTAGCCAGAAGCTGGCGAATCTGTGGAATTCATTGCCACTGACGGTGATAGAGGCCAAGTCACTGGGTATTTTTAAAATGGAGATTGATAAGTTTAGCTTAGAGATACAGTGTGGAAACTGGCCATTTGGCCCACCGAGTCTGTGCCGACCAGCGATCACCCATAAACTAGTTCTACCCTACACACCAGGAACAATTTACAGAAGACAATTAACCTACAAACCTGTACGTCTTTGGAATATGGGAGGTAACTGGAGCACCCAGAGGAAACCCATGTGGTCACAGGGAGAACGTGCAAACTCTGTACAGACAGCACCCGCAGTCAGGATCGAACCCGGGTCTTTGGCGCTGTAAGACATCAACTCCACTGCTGCGCCACCCTTGGTTCTTGATTAGGAAGGACACCAATAGTTATGGGGAGAAGGCAGGAGAATGGGGTTGATAGCGAAAAATCGATCAGCCATGATTGAATGGCGGAGTAGACGCGATGGGTTAAATGGCCTAATTCTACTCCTGGCATAATGCCAAGTTCATCTAATCTCTACCCACACATGATCCATTTCTCTCCATTCCCTACACTTTCAAGAGCCTATCTAAAAGCCTCTTAAACACCACTATTGTATATAAAACCATGTCAATTATTGACACCCTAGTGGCAAGCAGTTTGAGTGAAATCTGAGCTGATTACAACCTCCTACTCAGCCGTATTGGAAAGTAGCTTGAACGGAAGCTACAAGATACATCATAATAGCATTCAGGACAGGGTGTCTGGGAGTTTGGTCGGTTGTTCAGAAATATTAAACCATTCACAGGCACGATTCTTTTCTAATGTTCCTTTGTCCTCCTTGCTCAAGCGTCAAGAGTGTTTAATTGTCGTATGTGTCGACTATGGAAGCATGACATTCTCGCTTGCAGCAGCATAACAGGCCTATAACCATAATGCACTGAGTTTAGTTTAGAGATACAGTGCAGAACAGGCCCTTTTGCCCATCGAGTCCACATCAACCTGCAATCCCCACACATTAACACTATCCCACTCACACTAGGGACAAATTTACATTTACACCAAGCCAATTAACCTACAAACTTGTACATCTTTGGAGTGAGGGAGGAAACTGGAGATCTTGGAGAAACCCACGTGGTGACAGGGAGAATGTACAAACTCCGTGCAGACAAGCGCCCATAGTCAGGATCGAACCTGCTTCCCTGGTACTGTAACGCAGTAACTTTATGCCACTGTGCCCCCCTACATAAAAATTATCAAATAAATCAATTAATTATAACAACATAAAGCTGAAGTTCAGGGTTCAACGAAAGAACATGTCCACATACATTCATAACAGTGACATTAGCGTGTAGTGTTCAGGAGTCTGGTGGTTGTTGGGAGGAAGCTGTCCTTGAACCTAAGATCGACACAAAATGCTGGAGTAACTCAGAGGGACAGGCAGCATCTCTGAAGAGAAGGAATGGGTGATGTTTCGGGTCGACACCCTTCTTCAGACTGATTTCAGGGGACAGGGAGATACATAGATAATGAAGTGTAAGGTGCAAAAGCAGGACAAAGGGGATGAAGTACAAGGAAAATGTAGAATAGATCATTGTTAGCTGGGAAAAGGTAACAACAAAGCAAACAGAGATAAAACATAGTCGAGGACAGTCAGACTGGTCAGAGAACTGGGAAGGGGGAGGGATGCAGAGAGAGGGGAGCCAAGCGTTACGAAGTTAGAGAAGTCAATGTTCATACTGATGAGTGACCCGAAACGTCACCCATTCCTTCTCTCCAGAGATGCTCTCTGTCCCGTTGAGTTACTCCAGCATTTTGTGTCTATCTTCGGTTTAAACCAACATCCTGTACCTTCTTGCCGATGGGCTGAATGGCCTATTTCTCCTCTGATCATTTATGAACTTACTCTGCGTAAAAGACACTGCATTCACTTAATCCATTCCTCTCATGATTTTATACACATGCTGTGGAAGAAATTAATTTAGAGGGAAATTAAAGGAAAATGAAAAGCGGAAACTTTGTAGGTTTGCTTCAGGAGATTGTATTGCATGATATCATGGAGAGATGGAGGCAGTTAACTGCTCACCAGCTCTCTGACTTTGCAGCAGAATTAGCCGACAGTTATACTGTGCAGTAAACAACTTTTGATTTTGTTAGATACAACTAAATGAAAATATACCATCTACCCCATGGGTAACAATTATTTCATTAGTTTTATGGGCCTGTCTCACTTAGACGATTTTTTGGGCAACAACAGGCGACAAGTTTGTTGCGACATGTTCACTGGTGGTCGCCGGGAGTAGTCTTCTCAGTCGCGCAAAAAATCGTAGCGTCTTTCTGGTTGGCGCTAAGTTTTCAACATGTTGAAATATGGAGATAGTGGGTTTGAAGCCAATGAGTGTAGCTTGACTTCTCCTGACGTGGTTGCTGTCGTAGGTTGTCGCCAGGATAACGTAGGTTGTTGCCGTTTTCAGCAACCTGCTACGACTATGACAGTCATCGGCAGTTGCCTAAAAAATCACCAAGTGGGACAGGCCCATTAACATACTTTTTGTTTATGTCAATCTTATTCAACAACAGATGGTTAATACAAATCAAACACAATTCAGGGGCATCTTGACATTATTCTATCTCACCTTTTAGGCAGATCGCGCCACCATCCCCTGTCCGAGCCAAGCATAAGCCACCCATTTGCTGCAACGTATCTACACTACTAGTGGTACAGAGAGAGGGTGGTCTACTGTAACATACTGCTGAGAGAAACAAGCTTCCTTATCTCCATCTACTATTTCATGTTTACATTTATCATCCACCCTTCAACACATTCCTAGATAAGAGGTAAACCATTTAAATTACTTTGCCGATTCCCACGAACCTCTTCTCCACCAGGTCAACGAGAGATACCAATTCAGAGAGGTGGACCATTATTCCTCATCCCAGGACTCCAAAAAACAAATAATGGGTCACTGTTAGCCGTTCGAGCTTCTTCAACCAGGGGGAAACTTTTTCCTGGTACCCGGGATTAGGGAGGCGCATTTATAATGTCAGTCTGAAGAAGGATCTCGACCCGAAACATCGCCCATTCCTTCTCTCCAGAGATGCTGCCTGACCCGCTGAGATACGCCAGCATTTTGTATCTAGCTATATAATGCCGTGTTATATGAGGATTTCATATTTCGCTTTGGTAGTTTTCACACCAGCGGTGTGAATATAGAATTATCTAACTTCAGATAGCCCTTGCATTCCCTCTTCATCCCCCCCCCCTCCCAGTTCTCCCACTAGTCCTACTGTCTCCGCCTACTTTCTTTCTTTGTCCCGCCCAATCCCCTGACCAGTCTGAAGAAGGGTCTCGACCCGTAATGTTGCCAATTCCTTCTCTCCGTAGATGCTGCCTCACCCGCTGAGTTACTCCAGCATTTTATGTCTACCTTTGATTTTAATTAAGTAAGAAAGGATATTAATATTTTCTTCCACACATGCATTCCTAAGAAACCTCATACTGTAGAAAATTACTTTGGAAAAATGGTTGTGTCAATGGGGAAAAGTGCAAGACACTCGTCAGGAGTGTAATGGAATACTCATCCCCTGTTATGCTGTAACTCAACGGGTCAGGCAGCATCTCTGGAGAACATGGATAGGTGACGTTTCACAGAGTGCTGGAGTAACTCAGTGTATCAGGCAGCATCTCTGGAGAACATGGATAGGTGACGTTTCACAGAGTGCTGGAGTAACTAAACAGGTCAGGCAGCATCTCTGGAGAACATAGATAGGTATCGTTTCACAGAGTGCTGGAGTGACTCAGAAGGTCAGGCAGTATCTTTGGAAAACATGGATAGGTGAGGTTTTGTGTCAGGACCCTTCTTCAGACAGATTTGGCAGGGGGGTGGGGGGAAAGAATTCTGGCAGATAGGAGTGGCAGGACAAAGCCTGGCAGGTAAGAGGTGAAATAAGTAGGAAGTAACTGCAGATGTTGGTTCATACTGAAGATAGACACAAAGTGCTGGTGTAACTCAGCAGATAGACAGCATCTCTAGAGAGAAGGAATAGGTGACGTTTTGGGTCGAGATCCTTCTTCAGACGGAAAGAGGTGAACACTAGCAAGGGAGGGGTTGATAGGCAGATCATTGGACAAAGATGATGCAAAGCAAAAGGTGTGAGCTAAAAGGAATGAAGAGTTGCACTTTGTGAAGCCAGAGGATGGAATGTAGGCAGACGAGGTGAAATAGGAACAAATCCAGGTGGGACAAAGGGCAAGGGAGAGGGGGACGGGGAAGGAAGACGGGGGGGGGGGGGGGGGGGGGGTTAGATTAGTTAGCTAAAATTGAAAATTCAATGTTAAACCACTGGGTTGTAAGCTACCCAAGTGAAATATGAGGTGATTTTCCTCCAGTTTGCGTGTGTACTCCAATGGGAATGGAGGAGGCCCAGGACAGGAAGGAAATGGGAAGCGGAATTAAGCTTTTTCGCAACCGGGAGACCCAGTAGACCATGGTGGTGGTGGTTGGAGGTGGACACAGAAAGCTGTAGTAACACAGCGGGACAGGCAACATCTCTGGAGAGAAGGAACGGGTGGCGTTTCGGGTCGAGACTAGGGTTGCCAACTGTCCCGTATTAGCTGGGACATCCCGTATATTGGGCTAAATTGTTTTGTCCCATATGGTACCGCCCTTGTCCCGTATTTGACTGCTACTACTCGGATTGAGGGGACTGTCAGATCAGAGCGCCGCGTCCGACTCCGTCTCACCAGTCCCGAGGTAGTGCAGCCCATGGAGTGCAGCAGCAGTGCCTCACCCATGGCCACGTCGGTCGCCAGCCCGGCCAGCTGCCTGACCTTCGGACCTTCGCTTACCGCCGACACCACACTACTTCTAATGGCCGATCATCAGTTCGTGAGTTGGGCGGGGTGCCGGACTTTGCGAGCGACGTCACCCGGGCCACAACTCCTCAGCAGGCCCGCCGGCTGGGTTTTGTGTGCATTCCAGCACCCGGGCTAACTCATCATTCACCTAGCCATGGCCGAGTCGGTCAACGGATTGCCGTTGGGAATTGTCCCGTATTTGACCTTTTGTCCCTTATTTGGGAGTGAGAAAGTTGGCAACCCTAGTCGAGACCCTTCTTCAAACTGGGGGTCAGGGGTGGTGCGGTCAGAGAGGAGTTGGTGGTGATGGATTTTCCCTCTGCCTCAGGCAGGGTTGAGGAGTCCTCCCGGAGCCAGGGGGCGCGGCAGATTGAGTGTAGATGGGGGTGTGATTGGTCCTGCCTTCTGCCAATCCCTGCCTTCTCCCCATATCCCCTGACTCCGCTATTTTTAAGAGCCCTATCTAGCTCTCTCTTGAAAGTATCCAGAGAATTGGCTTCCACTGCCCTCTGTGGAGGCAGAGAATTCCACAGACTTACAACTCTTTGTGAAAAAGTGTTTCCTCGTCTCCGTTCTAAATACCTTACTCCTTATTCTTAAACTGTGGCCCCTGGTTCTGGCCCCAACATCGGGAACATGTTTCCTGCCTCTGGCGTGTCCAAACCATTAATAATCTTATATGTTTCAATAAGATTCCCTCTCATCCTTCTAAACTCCAGAGTGTACAAGCCCAGCCGCTCCATTCTCTCAGCGGAGGCGCTGGGGAAGAACATGAAGCAGTGAGTGTGGTGGGAGAGGGGGAGGAGGAGGGTCGGAGCCGTGTCTGGGTTGTCAATGTGATCACTTGCGAGGGTCTGGATGGGGAGTAAGAGGGGGAGGAGAGAGAGGGTTGGAGGAGGGGGAAGGGGGGAGGGCATGTAAGAGGGAAGAGGGGGATGAAGGGGAGGGGGAGAGAGAGGGGAGAGAGATGAGAGGGGAGGGGGAGGGGGATAGGAGAGGGATAGGATAGGGTGGAGAGCGAAGGGGAAGGAGGAGTGAGACTTGGATAGGGAGAGGGGAGTGGATGGGGGGAGAATGGGTTGGGGAGACACCTCCTTAAAATATCCTCTTTAAAATATCCATTGACGGCTTCCACAGCCATCTGTGGCAATGAATTTCACAGATTCTCTGGCACACTTGCAGATGGTGGTCAGATGTCATGGGACTTTGTACAAGCCAAGGACAATGTGGCTGGTTATTGCACAAATGGAACATGCATGATGCAGAAGCATGCAGTTGTGCCCTCAAGTCTAACACCATAAGGCACAGCACGGCCTGTAGGGGGAAGCTGGGAAGGCGCCAAGCTCAGCCCCGAGTTGAGTCGTGGAGGAGGGAGCCGCTGGTGACGACGGACACGAGGAGAAGGACCTGTGTATTGCCTCCAGCGCTTTCAAGGCCGGCTGCAGGAGGCATCTCCGGGACACAGGCAGTCGGGTGAGGAGAGAGACGTCGGTTCATGGGCCGAGCCAATCGAGGGTGACAAAGGAGTTAAGCCTGGAGCTTACCTGGATCGGGAGCCTCTCCAGTACATCGAGCATGTGCATGGACTGGACTTTAGTCTTTTTGTAAACGATTCCAAAATATGGCAACTCATGCATGTGTGAGCGATGCAAAAATAATTTCAGTGTGCAGTGAACACGTGACAATAAAATGCCTTTTGAGGAGCCATTTTGTTTTCCTGTATAACATTTCAGGAGGGCATTGATATAATCCCCAAGGACAATATCCACTCCCTGATAAACACATCCAATTAAAGTCACACTTTCTCCTTGGCCTCCAGAAATAAATACTTTGTGACATTTCTGCTGATTTCAAATCAGAGTTGAGAACAACCTAAGCTTTAAGTCCTTGAGGATGTATGTAATACGTCTGTGTATCAACCCGAAGAAGCCGACAACACCTGCTTGCGCTTAATGAGCCGAAGCCGCAGCCCCCGGGGCCCTATGCCCCGCCACTCTCATACTAGCAGCCAGCTGCCATCCCAGCCAATGTTCCCTGCATGCCTCGATCCCCATATCGAGCGCCCGGTTCCCCTCTGCGCGGGTCCCCTGTTGCCGGTCGCGGTTCTCACTCTCCTGTTTCTCCCAACCCACCGCCCTTCCCTGGTTCCCCAGCTGCCTCGTGTCCTCCTGTTTCTTCTGCTCTTTCGGGGGAAGGGGGAGACATCCGTATGCGCTCGGGCCGGATTAGTAAGCCACCTGTTCGTTATGGCGATTTTGTTTAATTCTGCTGTTTAATTCTGTTGTTGTGACAACAATCTGCTTTGATTTTCTAAGGGGAAGGATGTAGATGGTTTATATGCAATCAATAACATAGTTACCTCAGTACCATTAACCCCGCCTAGTTAACATCAATCATAACGCCTTCCCCTTCCTGGGTACAGTTCAGTAGAAGAATGTAGCCAGTGCTTGAGGATGTATGTAATACCCTGTGCTATCATTAAAAGATGTTGCACACTTTAAGAGTTTGTAAATTGCTTATTTACAAAATATATTTTCAATGAATACAAAATGAGGTTGGATAACATTTAAAAAATAGATAATATTGGACTTCACAACGTCAGAGAATATTTGCCAAGTGTTTTATATATAACCAGTTTCTGCATTGATGTTCAGTATCCAATGTTATCTTTGATTTTTCTGCTGCCCCTGATCAAGTCATTGTAATCTCCTCCAGTGTCTTCCCTCCATTATCCAACCTGATGGAATTGGTTCCACATTGATCAGGTTGTATTTTGAGTTTCTTCAGCCAGGGGATTTGTTCTAGGAAACCCCCAGGATGATCCTTGGCTCTGCATTTCTCACACGTGTTGTTCCTTGGTAATGCAACCTGCAGATTTGGGCGTTGCCTCCTACACATCTAGTCTCCAGCTCCATCTTTCTAGTCATCCATGCACGGAGTGTGGGGGTCAGTTATCCAGTTTTAAAAGGACTGCAATTTCCTCCAATTAAAATGTAATTTAATCAGTAGAATCTCTGCCTCACATCGCAGGGACCTGGGTTCGATCCAGACTATGAATTCATGTTGGTATGGAGTTTTTACGTTCTCCCTGTGACCATGTGGGTTTCCTCCCACATTCCAAAGATGTGCAGGTTTGTAGGTTAATTGGCTGCTGTAAATTCATGTTCATAAGTTATAGTACCAGAATTAGGCCATTTAGCCCATCAAGTCTACTCCACCATTCAATCATGGCTGATCTATCTTTTCCTTACAACATCATTCTCCTGCCTTCTCCCCATAACCCCAGACACCCGTACTAATCAAGACTCTATCTGCCATAAAAATAACCAATTGACTTGGCCTCTGCAACCTTCTGTGGCAATGAATTGTCCTATTGTCCCTAATCTGTAGCATAGAACCAGTGTATGAGGATTGCTGGTCGGCACAGACTCGGTGGGTTGAAGGGCCTGTTTCCACGCTGCATCTCAGAAAAACATGCAACCCACTATTTTGGCTTCATACAGATTTTAAACACTTACGTGATTGCCTGACACTTTCTGAATCACAGTTCACATCCTCTTCACCTTAGCTGATCCCCAGCTTGAGCTACCAGCTGTTCATCCTCCCCATTTCAAAAAGGATCAATCTCCACTCATGTTTGCCCTTCTCATTAACTTTAGGTAACCCAAGACCTGTTGAAACTAAAAACAAAGCTTTCATTCTTGACATAAAATTCCCTTTCCAATAGCTGCACAGTTTTAATAACCCTCCAAGTCGCCTTCCCCCACAATAACATCTGGCATTTTCCCTGCATCCAATAGCTGCCCTCACTATCGATAACCATGGATCAGTTGCGAAGGCTGAATTATTACTCTGGTTCTTAATTCCTCTATCCTGGGAAATGAGCACTGTGTATTCACCCTATTCCCCTCACTTTTTATACACCTCTATAAGATCACCCCTCAGCCTCCTGCGCTCCAAGGAATAAAGTCTGAGCTTACCCAATCTCTCCCTGTAGTTCAGGCCCACGAGTCCTGGCAACACCATTGCATTCCGTCAGACGTTAGAGTTACAACACAGAAAGTGGCCCTTCAACCAACCAACTCCGTGCCGACCAGTACACTATCACTATCCTCCACACGCCAGAGGCAATTTTTGCTGAAACCAATTAACGTACAAATCTCCATGTCTTTGGAGTGTGGGTGGAAACTGAAACCCACGCGGTCACATGGAGAAGGTACAAATTCCGAACAGACAGCATCCGTAGTCAGGATGGAACCCGGGTCTCTGGTGCTGTGAGGCAGCAACTCTACCGCTGCTCTACTGTGCCACCCATGCAATGTGTAAAACTGTGCTTGTATTCCCTCATTCAGCCCTCCTTTTGTATTAATTCAAAATGTATCATGGGAGCATCACAGCATGTTTTGGGAACAGCAGGCAACTGAACCATCCTATCACCGACTGGAGAGCGGTTCTGAGCTACTATCTACCTCATTGGAGACCCTCGGACTATCTTTGTTCGCACATTATTGGACATTATCTTGCACTAGATGTTATTTCCTTTATCATGTATCTGCACTGGATGGCTGGATTGTAATCATGTATTGTCTTTCTACCGACTGGTTAGCACGCACGCAACCTTGGTACACGTGACAATAAACTAAGCTGGAGTATTTTACAAGGGAAACAGGTGACACCCCAATTTCCCTCCAGGGATGTATAAAGTTTTATCGTATCGTAAATTAACGATACAGTAACTTAAATCCGCTGGAATAAACTTGATGAACAACTCACCAGACTGTTGAGGTATGTTCTCTCTCTGTTGCATGTGGGGATTCACTGGGAAATATATTTAGCTAATGTTCAGCTCAACATCTGAAATGTTCAGATAGTATATACAGTGGCTTGCAAAAGTATTCATACCCCTTGAACTTTTCCACATTTTGTCACATTACAACCACAAACATAAATGTATTTTATTGGGATTTTTTGTGATAGACATGGTGGTGCATAATTGTGAAGTGGAAGGAAAATGATACATGGTTTCCAAATTTTATTACAAATAAAAAACTGAAAAGTGTGGCGTGCAAAAGTATTCAGCCCCCCTGAGTCAATACTTTGTAGAACCACCTTTCGCTGCAATTACAGCTGCAAGTCTTTTGGGGTATGTCTCTACCAGCTTTGCACATCTAGAGACTGAAATTTTTGCCCATTCTTCTTTGCAAAATAGCTCAAGCTCAGTCAGATTGGATGGAGAGCGTCTGTGAATAGCAATTTCCAAGTCTTGCCAGATATTCTCAATTGGATTTAGGTCTGGACTTTGACTGGGCCATTCTAACACATGAATATGCTTTGATCTAAACCATTCCACTGTAGCTCTGGCTGTATGTTTAGGGTCGTTGTCCTGCTGGAAAGTGAACCTCCGCCCCAGTCTCAAGTCTTTTGCAGAACAGGTTTTCTTCCAAGATAGCCCTGTATTTGGCTCCATCCATCTTCCCATCAACTCTGACCAAACTTCAACTTCATCAGACCAGAGCACCTTCCTCCACATGTTTGCTGTGTCCCCCACATGGCTTGTGGCAAACTGCAAACGGGACTTCTTATGGCTTTGTTTCAACAATAGCTTTCTTCTTGCCACTCTTCCATAAAGGCCCGATTTGTGGAATGCACAACTAATAGTTGTCCTGTGGACAGATTCTCCTACCTGAGCTGTGGATCTCTGCAGCTCCTCCAGAGTTATCATGGGCCTCTTGGCTGCTTCTCTGATCAATGCTCTCCTTGCCCAGCCTGCCAGTTTAGGTGGACGGCCATGTCTTGGTAGGTTTGCAGTTGTGCCATACTCTTTCCATTTTCAGATGATGGATTGAACAGTGCTCCGTGAGATGTTTAAAGCTTGGGATATTTTTTTATAACCTAACCCTGCTTTAAACTTCTCCACAACTTTATCCCTGACCTGTCTGGTGTGTTCCTTGGGCTTCATGATGCCGAAGGAACATTGTTTGTTCACTAATGTTCTCTAACAAACCTCTGAGGCCTTCACAGAACAGCTGTATTTATACTGAGATTAGATTACACACAAGTGGACTCTATTTACTTATTAGGTGACTTCTGAAGGCAATTGGTATCACTGGATTTTATTTAGGGGTATCAGAGTAAAGGGGGATGAATACTTTTGCACGCCACACTTTTCAGTTTTTAATTTGTAAAAAAAATTGAAAACCATGTATCATTTTCCTTCCACTTCCCAATTATGCACCACTTTGTGTTGGTCTATCACATAAAATCCCAATAAAATACATTTACGTTTGTGGTTGTAACGTGACAAAATGTGGAAAAGTTCAAGGGGTATGAATACTTTTGCAAGCCACTGTAGGTGAACATTGTCAATCGTGAGGCTAAAGGTAGCAAGGACAATCTCACTGCAGCCAAATCCCTAAATGATTGGAGACAATAGATTCAGTAATAACTTTTTAAATTGAATTAGATTTGTACATGAAAAGCAAGTAATTTTGAGACAGCAGGGAAAAGTGCCGGTGTTGCCCATCTTTTTTTTGCATTGACAACCGTTTTGGTCTCGGATTAACACAGACTTGGTTCTAAACTGTGGTGAATTAAGCATGAAATTATTAAAGGAAAAACTAATTTTCTCTAAAACTAATGTCCACCAATTTACTTTTGTTAATTACTTCCAGCATGTTTATTGCCGCGAATTTTTGGTGAAAGTGACTTCTTTGGAACTGCTGAGGCTTTTGAAGGTATATTGAGGGGAACACATTTTGAATGGTGTGTAGGAAATCTGTTCCAGGTGTCAACTTCTGTACATCGGTGAGACCAAGCGCAGGCTCGACGATTGTTTTGCTGAACACCTCCGCTCAGTCCACCTTAACCTACCTGATCTCTCAGTTGCTCCACACTTTATCTCCCCCTCCCATTTCCCAATCTGAACTTTCCGGCCTGGGCCTCCTCCATTGTCAGAATGAAGCCGGGCACAAATTGGAGGAACAGCACCTCATATTTTGCTTGGGTAGCTTACACCCAAGCGGTATGAACATTGAATTTTCTAACTTCAAATAGCCCTTGCTTTCCTTCTCTCTCCATCTCCTTCCCAGTTCTTCCACCAGTCTTACTGTCTCCGACTACATACTATCTCTGTCTCACTCACTCCCCTGACATCAGTCGGAAGAAGCGTCTCGACCCGAAATATCGCCATTCCTTCTCTCCAGATATGCTGCCCGTTCCGCATAGTTACTCCAGCATTTTGTGTCAACAATATGCAGGGTAATAATTCACAGTTACTTACAGAGCAGAGTAATCCCTTTGACAACACAATGGAGTGGGAGAATGCCAAGAGTGTTGTGATCCATAGTGAAATGCTTGTTACCATTTTGGTACAGCGTATTTTATACATGACATTTGATATAACGAAAGATAACGTGGCATATTGAAGACTTGCAACCCAAAGAGCCAAAGGCATTTCAGTGAGAATTTGTAGTGAGCTTTCATACATCATGGAATTAGTATATATTTAAAAATGTTTTGTATAATTTATTTTTGATTGCTTCTTTATTTCAGGGCGATCAAATTCTTTCCATGTCCTTGACACCAAGAAAGGCTGGAGCGTTGTCTTGCTAGTTATCATATATTAGTGCGGCACAGCGGTAGAGCTGCTGTCTTATAGCGTCAAAGACCTGGGTTCAATCCTGACTACAGGTGCCTTGTGTAGAAGTTTGTATGTTCTCCCCGTGACCGTGAGGGCTTTCTCCAGGTACTCTGTTTTCCAACCACATTCTTAAGACATACAGGTTTGTAGGTTAATTGGCTTTGGTAAAAATTGTAAATTGACCCTAGTGTGTAGGATAGTGCTAGTGTAAGGAGTTAAACGCTGGTCGGCGCTAACTCAGGGGCCGAAGGATCTGTTTCTGCACTGTATCTCAAGTCTAAGTCAGAGTTTTATTTTATCTGATTTGCGGGTAGGGTTGTGAAGACCTGCCCACGATGCATGCTGCCACTCTGGGTCCAGTCTTTTCAGATACGTAGCTTGTTTCCCTGCAGGTTGGGGACAGGGATTCATAACTCAGAGACAACACTAGCAGCCTACAAGTTTCAGTTCTGTGTCTTTAGTTGTCGATGTAAAATTGATTGTAATCATGTGTAGTCTTTTTACTGACTGGATAGCATGCAACAAAAAAGTGTTTCACAGTACCTCGGTACAAATGGTAATAAACTAAATTAAACTAAATAAGGCTTTTGGAAGATTACAGGACTAGCCCAACTAACACAACAAAATACTAGCCCAACTAACACAACAAAATACCAAGTAAATAATGTGAAGAAAACTCAATAACATATTCATTTAATAAAGGTACAACATGGAAACTGGCCCTTCGCCTACCGAGTCCACACCGACCATTGATCACCCGTTCACCTTTGTTATCCCACTTTCGCATTCACTCTACCAGCTGCCCTCAAAGGGATTTGAGAAAATAAAATCACTGGACCATTTCCCGAAATTATTTGACTTATTAAAAGACTTGAATTGTTAAAAGTGAATGTGAAAAATCCTCCACATTAACTTTGTTTCCCTTTGCAGAGTCATTACAGAGTCATGTAATAATTGTTTTTCCCTTAGTTCATCTGCAATATAAATTGTTGCTGACTCCTCCAGCCAGCTGTGTTATAGTATAAGGCATTGGTTTGGAATGTATATCTTTCATTCAGTCACTTTGTGTTTTGCTCCCAGCTTCAGAATCAATTAGACTTTGCGGTGACCTTTTTAAATTCAGAGGTTGATATCGACCTCTGGATTACTTGAGTTCCTCATGCAGGAAGCCAGTGATTCACCGGATGAATTGAAAGGCCACTGACAAACATTTTTGTGTTTCTGGCGCAGTCCTCAGTTACGCCCCTACCTCCGCTCAGCTGCCTCCCCTACTCCCTTCCTTCCACTTCTCAAAAGCAAAGGAAGTTAAACTGGCATGGTATGGGGTGGTACTTTATTTATCCCATGTACCGAGTACAGTGAAATTCATTTTTGTATACAGTTCAGTACGTATCACCATACATAAGCACTTAGATACATGTTTGATAAGCATCTCAGATAGAATACAAGTGTGTAGCAGAAGTACACTGAGACAGTACATAGAGTCGCCAGTTTGGCCCCAGTTGTTGTAAGTGCAGGGATCTTGACCTGACCATGAAGCTCTGTTGTCCTGGCGGCTTGCAGGGTCGGCCTGGCCAAGCTTAGCCGTTGCTGCTGTAGGCCGTGTGCGGTCCACGTGCTCATTATATGTGCTTTCTGAAGCTGCATGTGAACTCTACACGTTGCCACATATTGTGCTGCTATAACGCTTCAGTGCACTTTCTTTCCCTTCTCAGAACCAAAGGAATTTAAACTGCAGATCATTATATGTGCTTTCTGAAGGTCCAGGTGAATGATACACTTTGCTACATATTGTGTTGCTTCATTGTACTTACCTCTCCATCTTCAGCTCTGGTCTCATCGAATGACAGAGCTGTCTTTTGAGAAAAATGTAGTCAATTGGACTTATTTTCGCTCTTGTTTAAATGAGTGAGAGGTTTAGTTTAGTTCAAACATACAGTGTCGATGCAGACCCTTCAGCCCATGGAGTCCACACAGACCAATAATCACCCGTCCACCAATCCTAAGTTATCCCAGTTTTGCATCCTACGCCTGGTAATATTGGCCATTTTGGGTGCCTGACAAAATGGAGGATTTCTGCTTTTGTAAAGCCTGCTTGACATCTTATGTTTCAAGCACACGGCAGGCTGAAGAGCTCACTCCATTTTTGTTTCACTTCCATTGCTATTGCGGTTTCAAGGACAGGGCAGGCCGAGCCAAACATCTGATTGCATTTTCATTTCACTTCCACTGCCATTGCAGTTTGAAGGTCAGGGCAGGCCAAGCCAAACAGCTCATTGCATTTTCATTTCACTTCTACTGCCTTTGTAGTTTCAAGGACAGGGCAGGCTAAGCCAAACAGCTGATTGCATTTTCATTTCACCCACTGCCATAGCAGTTTCAAGGACAGTACAGGCCAAGCCAAACAGCTGATTGCATTTTAATTTCACATCCACTGCCAATGCAGTTTCAAGGACAGGGCAGGCTAAGCCTAACAGCTGATTGCATTTTCATTTCTCTTCCACCGCCATTGCAGTTTCAAGGACAGGGCAGGCCAAGCCAAACAGCAGTTTGCATTTTCATTTCACTTCCACTGCCATTGCAGTTTCAAGGACAGGGCAGGCCAAGCAGAACAGCTCATTGCATTTTCATTTCACTTCCATTGCCATTCACAGCTTAGAATGGTAGTCGTGGCCTCTACTTCACAATCTTGCAGAGTGACTGAGTCATGTCCAGGCATACGGGGTTTTATAGGCCCTCCCCCCGGAAGGGGCGTTACCTTCATCACGGTGATTGACAGGCGAGATGATCACAAGGTTTTTTAAACACGCATAACTCTTTTATTTTCATCAATGGGAAAAATCCTCAGGGCCTGATCAGCGGAGGAGGACTGTGAATAGGATGGCCAAAAATCATAGCAGTATATGATAGTTTTCTTTCTGAAATCAATATACAGCGCAGACAGGAAGTGGTCAAGGTGATACTTTTAATTATATAGATTATGGTCTTGCTATCATGTTTGGCACGGACATTGTGGGCTGAAGGGCCTGTTTCTGTCCTGCACTGTTCAGTTTGCTCTATATTATAAATCTATAAACTTCCTTGAGCTGGAAGTGTGTAAATGTACAATCTGATATCTTTCGCAATAGCAGGAAATCACAGTCACCTTTTGAACCAAAATATTTCAGCCACCTTTTCTCAGTTTGGAAATGTCAAAGAGCACAGGATGTAGCTTTAAGGAGAGAAGGGCATAATTTAAAGATGTTCAGAGCTAATTTTTTTAATACACAATGTTGTGGGTGCCTGGAACACACTGCCAGAGATGGTGATGAAGGCAGATAAGTGGTGTTTAGGAGGCCTTTAAATAGGCAGCATGGAAACAGTGGTAGAGTTGCTGCCTTACAGCGCAAGAGACCCAGGTTCGATCCTGACTACTGGTGCTGTCTGTGTGGAGTTTGTACGTTCTCACAATGACCTCTGTAATCCATTCCCTCCAGCAACTCTACTGCTGTGCCACTGTGTCATGACTTGTGTTGAAGTTGATACTACAGCAGATAAATGGCCAGAACACCAAATTAATAACACAATCATTAATAATAATAACATTAATAACCTTGTAAAAACGGTTATGGGCACATTGGGGAAAAAAATGATAAAATACAGTTAATTAGATTTATTTTCTTTTTGCTTTGAAAACTTTTGGCATGGGCATAGCAATGCGTTTGCACAAGATCAATGGCAAATTGCACTTATTGCCTCTCATTTAATCCACTATTAATTGTCTTTGGTTCCAAGTCTGTCTTTAAACTTCACATGCCAACATTTCCAGTTTATCTTAACATTACTAGAATGCTGTTCCTTCTTTCAACTGAGAGTGGAGCTATTTTCAAGGTACACCTTGCTGGACGTTCATTTAGAATCTGGGCTTTTCCGGACTTCCGGTGGCGCTATGGAGCAGTAAGCCACAGCACCAGCCAGCTCCGCAAAATTTTTTCAAAAAACGGGGATTTAAACAGATTTAAAAGTACTTACCGATCGACTGCTTTCACTGTCTGCCGCCTCAACACCGACGGTACCGGCTGACGTCATCAGCCCTGCGACGAATTATGACGGCACGGAGCCCTACCGAGAAAACGAAGGGTAAAAAAACCCGGGCGAGACCGGGAGAAGGCCTGGGAGAAGCCTCGGACTCGAGTAGGGCCAGCTCCGTGGAAGACGTTTCCAGGAAAGCAGACACAGGAGGTGAGGACTTGAGAATTTTTATTTCTCATCAGATGGCTGATTTAAAACGTGAGTTCAAGGCAGAAATGAAAGATATAAAGAAAGAAATGAAAGTAATACAGGAAGATATAAAGGAAGAAATATCTCAAATTAATAATCAGATGGACTTGATGAAAAATCAATGGTGTGAATTTCAAAAAGATACAAAGACGCAAATTGATAATAAGTTCAAGAAAGAATCAGAAATATTGAAGAATGAAATCATTGATATGATTAATAACCTGGAACGCAAGATGGAGGGTAAACTTGAAAATGTTAAAAAAGACTTTAAACATAAGATTGACCCTATTGCAAAAGTGGTCGAACAACAAGTTGATGGCATTAAAAACCTTGAAAAGATAGCGGAGGCTAGTACTGTGTCTACAGCAAAGCTGATAACAGAACAAGAACGTCTACTGGAGTTGTTATCCAAAGTAACAGATAAATGCACGCAGCTGGAAGGCTATCAAAGAAGGCAGAACTTGAGGATTGCAGGGATTCCTGAAGGTTTAGAGAAACACGAAGACACTCGAGAATTCACTGCTAAATTACTGCAAGCTGTTTTATCTTTGGATGATATGCCTGTTTTAGCTCGTGCACACCGAGTCGGCAGAAGACAGACCAGTACAAACGCCCCCCCAAGACAAATCATTGTCAAGTTACAATATGATTTCACCCTCGAGGACATTATGCGAAGAGCCTCGAGAACAAAGAATCTGATGTTTCAAGGACAAAGAATCAGTATCTATCGAGACTATCCCCCAGAGGTTGCCAGAAAACGAAAAGCGTTTAACGAAGCCAAAAACCTTATGAGGGGTGTAGAAAACTTGAGATACGGTCTGAATTACCCCGCCATCTTAAGAGTTACTTATAACAACGTGGAACACTTTTTCAAGACTCCAACAGAAGCAATGGAATTTGCAAAGCAGTTTGACACTTGAAAACCATCTACAAGCAAATATACTGCCTTTTTCTATTTTTAAAGACCTAGTACGGTCTCTTAACATTTTATGAAACTTTATACGACAACATGGAATTAGAAGAAATCAGAAGGAATGGACAATGTCGTATGGAACGAAATGTTTTCCCGGATTGGAAGAAGCTCACCGAACATTGACAATTATTCATAATATACAACTAACATAAACAAATAACACACCTACTAAAATTATAACGCGGTTTTATTATTACTATGACTGTTATTAACCAAGACTCTGCACCATCGCTAATTAATACTACTAATAATTAATATCTTATGTCCTGTTACATATGGGGATATCCCTCCCTCAATATATTTCTCCCTTTTTTAATAATGACTTCTATTTTTTGTATTTAAAAAAAAAAAAAAAAAAATTTCTTTAACTGTGGCTTTATAATTGGATTTTTTTTAAACTAACCTTAGATATATATACTTTTATGATGTTTAATATCACTCTTTTCATTTCTTTAATATTATATTCCCGTTAAAATATTACTATGGAATAATAATTCCTTAAAATTAGGAGCTGGCTAAATTAATAACATCAATGCCGGAAGCCTTTAGATTAATGGCCAACACAACTTGGCTTTCACAAACTACAAATATTTTATTTGTAGTTCTTCTATTCTTTATACACCTTTCTAAGCTTTTTATTCACTTCTCATTATGTTTTTATGTTTACTATATCTTTCAGTTTGAATGGAGCTATATACTGGAACAATGGAGATACACTCGTGAAGCACATAAGAGAGATCTAAAATTCATCTACTCGGTGTTCGGGTGTAAGGTTAAGTCTACTGCGCGGACCCTTGGACCCTATTCTAGATTCCCACAAATCTAAAATGCAGGATTTAAAAAGAAATATGGGGAACGAGGGATTAACCTTTTGCAGTTGGAATGTTAAAGGTATCAATGAACCAATAAAAAGAGGAAAAATATTGACACACTTAAAGGCAATGAAAGCTGATGTAATTTACATTCAAGAAACTCACCTAAAGAAAGACGCTGAAAATAGGCTGAAAGCTAAATGGATAGATAAAATATACCACTCTTCCTTTACACACAAATCAAGAGGCGTAGCAATATTATTTCGTAAAGGTACTTTATTTAAGCATATATCTACTATATCTGATAAAGATGGCAGATACATTATTGTAATAGGAGAAATAAATAGGGAAAAAATGATTTTTGTTAACATCTATGGTCCAAATTTTGATAGTCCTTTATTCTTTAAGAAAGTACTTAATAATATTCCAGAATTAACACACTACAATTTGATAATTGGAGGAGATTTTAATTGTACATTAGACCCTTATTTAGATAGATCTTCAAAACAAAGGAAAACTAAATCGCACTCTAGTGATTTATTAAACGCATACATTCAAACGTCTAACATTAAAGATGTTTGGAGAACAGAAAATCCTACTGGTCGAGAATATTCCTTCTACTCGCCAGTACATAAAACCTATTCAAGAATAGATTACTTCCTAGTAGATGCAAAGCTTATCTCACTTACTTACGAATCCAAATATCATAATATTATAATTTCAGATCACGCACCATTAACATTTAAAATTAAAATAAATGGTAAAACAGGAAATCTAGGACAATGGAAACTTAATCCACAAATTTTAAAAAATAAAACAACTCAGGAATACATCATAACTCAGATTAAGATGTTTTTTGAAATAAATGATCAACCAGAAATATCTCGCTCTTTATTATGGGAAACATTTAAAGCATATCTTCGAGGAATTATGATTTCTTCACAAGCATTCCATAATAAGAAGATTCGGAAGGAACAACATGACTTAGAAAGGGAGATCAAACAATTAGATATACAGAATGCAACAAAATCAGATATAATAATACATAATAAAATTGTAACATTGAAGTATAAATTAAATAAAATATATACTGATCAAGTTTTAAAATACTACCAACATACTAAACAATTGTTGTTTGAATTTGGAGACAAACCACAAAAACTATTGGCTCGACAATTAAGGAAAATTGAAGCGGAAAAAATTATACATAGGATTAAATCACAAAACGGTGAATTATTAATACAACCCAAGGATATTAATGAAAGATTTATGCAATATTATAAAAATTTGTATACTGGTAACACAACAGTAAATAAAACAGAAATAGATGCCTTTTTAAATGTATGTAACTTAAAAGAATTAGATTTACAAAATAGAGAATTTTTAAATGCCGATATTTCAATAAAAGAAATCCAAGAATCTATTAAATCTTTAAAAAATGGTAAAACTCCAGGACCAGATGGTATAGGCTCGGAATTTTATAAAATTTTTCATGCCCAAATGGTCCCATATTTAAAATCATTATATGAACAGATATATATACAAGAGAAATTACCAGACACATTGAACGAATCTATTATAACACTTATACCCAAAATAAATAAAGATTTGGATGATCCAGGATCGTATAGAGCAATTGCTTTATTAAATACCGATCAAAAAATTTTAACAAAAATTCTTGCACAAAGACTAAGCAAAATTGTTAATGAATTAATTCATCCTGATCAAACAGGATTTATACCTAAAAGATATTCTTCATATAATTTAAGACGGTTATTTAATATTATATACTCGAAAAGAAGTGATAAAAAAGACTTAGTAGTCATCTCGTTGGATGCAGAAAAAGCTTTTGACCAGGTGGAATGGCCTTATCTATTTTCGGTGATGGAAGCCTTTAAGCTTGGTGATAAGTTTACTACTTGGATTAAATTATTATACGCAAATCCAACAGCTAGAATAATAACAAATTATATGTTATCAACTAAGTTTAGTTTATCTCGAGGTTGTAGACAAGGCTGTCCTTTATCACCATTACTGTTTGCGTTAGCAATCGAACCCCTTGCTCAAAGGGTAAGACTACATCCAGAAATATATGGATACGATACTAAAGATACTAAGAATAAAATCTCGTTATATGCGGACGATATATTACTTTATATTACAAAACCGGAAATAAGTATCTGTAATTTGTTAAAACTAATAACGGAATTTGGTTTAATTTCAGGATATAGCATCAATTGGAATAAAAGTGAACTTATGCCAATAACCATGAATAATTTACAGATATTACAACAATTTCCTTTCAAGATAACAAATGAAAATATTAAATATCTTGGTATTTTTGTTACAAAAAGATTTGACTCTTTATTTAAATCTAATTTCCCGTTATTATTGAATAAATTAAATAAAAATATCTTATATTGGAAAAGCTTACCTATCTCAATGTTAGGTAAAATAAACGCAATAAAAATGATTTTCCTCCCACAATTATTATATTTATTTCAATCAATCCCGATATATCTTTCTAAAAATTTCTTTAAAAAAGTAGACTCAATAGTCACTAACTTTATTTGGGACTACAAAAATCATAGAATAAATAAAAAACATTTATGTAAAGCTAAAATAAACGGGGGCTTAGCTTTACCAAATTTTATGTTCTATTATTGGGCAGTTAATATTAGAAATATGAATTTTTGGTTAGGAGAAATAGATAATAAACCAAATTGGTTAAAAATGGAAAGAGAAGACTGTTTTCCATTTGAAATTAGCTCTATAATATTTGCTAATATTAATGTACCTAAGAAAACTTATAGTGAAAATCTGATAATAGAAAGTGGAATACGTATTTGGAAACAAATAAAGAAAACACTAAAACTAAAATTTATACCGCTAGCTCTTACAATTGCCAATAATTTTACGTTTAAACCGTCAATGATGGATAAAGCTTTTATACAATGGAAAAATAAAGGAATTCTAAACATAGGGGATCTTTATAAGGATAATTCATTTCTTTCATTTCAAGAATTACAACAAACTTACGGGCTTCATAATAATGAATATTTCAGATATTTACAAATCAGAAACTATATTTCCGCAAATACACAAGAACTTAGAAATAGAAAGAGTGAAATTTTAGATGAATGCTTGAATAAACACCCAAATACAGAAAAAAATGATATCATACATTTATAATATTTTGTTGGAAAGTGATATCCCATCATCGGAAATACATAGACAGCGCTGGGAAAATGAACTAAGTCAAATAATAAGTCCAGAAATATGGGAAGAAAGCCTACAACATATACATTATTGCTCTTTAAACGCTAAACATGCACTTATACAGTTTAAAATCTTACATAGATTACATTATTCTAAATCTAAACTACATAATATATTTCCAAAACTATCACCTATATGTGATAAATGTCAAATCATGGAAGCAACTCTGTCACACTCATTTACTAATTGTACGAAGATTTTACAATATTGGAATGAAATATTCAAAATAATCTCGAAAGTTATTAATATTACTATGATTTATGACCCAAAGTTAATCATACTTGGAATACCGGAAATGGAACAAATAATTACAAGGAATCATAGAACTTTTATCGACTATTCTTTAATAATTGGGAAAAAATTAATATTAAAATTTTGGAAAGGCCCTGTATCCCCAACAATTAAAATGTGGAATACAGAAATGACGGAGACACTTCACTTGGAGAGATTGAGACTTGTCCTCATGGACAGGTTAGATCTCTTCAAGGAGATATGGTCTCCCTATATTAAATATCTACAGGGTCACAACGGTTCGGCGCAGGGACTTGACTGAGGCCTGAATATCTGAGTGGATGAAGAAATACACATAACAAATCATGAATGTATCTCCAAGATTGGATTACTTAGTAATACTTCAATCTCCATCAAACTTTTCACACTTTCTTTTCTATTTTCTATTCCTTTTTTCTATCTCTCTATCTTTAATTAAGGAAAA
Organism: Okamejei kenojei; assembly: GCA_035221665.1. NCBI lineage: Eukaryota > Metazoa > Chordata > Chondrichthyes > Rajiformes > Rajidae > Okamejei > Okamejei kenojei. Next base: position 2,552,488 of record CM069140.1, on the reverse strand, counting down.
AATTATAGAAACATACTATATAAATTTTTAATATGTACACACTTATTTCTGTTTGTATGAAAAAGATTATAGATGTCTTAAACTTGTAATTATATAAAACTATGTACTTTCAATTATACAATAACTATGAAATATAAAATTAACAATAATACAAACATTATTAATATTTTGATAACATTATGAATATTAAAAAAAATGTTGTTTAAGATTGGGTACTACGTAGTTAAATTAGCGGGGATTTCTATTTGGTAATTAGAAGAATATCTATGATTTGAGAAATCTAAGTGTATTACTTATATTAGGAATATACTACATATACTCCCAATTATATAAAATAAATAATAACGAAATGTATAATGGATAATACTACAATTATCATAAATAGTACTAATTAATAATCAATACGTTATAATTTTACACATTGTATAAATCTCAATGTCGTATAAGAGTGTACTTGGTATATACTGTTTCTACAATAAAAAAATATTATAAAAAAAAAAAAAAAAAAAGAATCTGGGCTTTTCCAGAACAAACCAATGCAACATTTCAGGTCTCAACCCAAAACGTGACCTCCATGTTCTCCAGAGGTGCTAACTGACCTGCTGGGTTACTGCAGCACTCTGTCTTTTTTTTTTGTAAACCAGCATTTGCAGTTCCTTGCTTCTAACTTAATCTATACTCCAACGTACATTTTAAAGGCGGAGATTGATAGATTTTTTTTTGTTAAATATTTTTATTAGACATAAGTACATATTAAAATAAGAATATACTTGTCACATACATTCTTAATATTATTAATATTAACAATTATGTCTTGTTTGTACTTCTATACATTTTTTTAGTTTTTAACGCAGATCGGAAAAAATAGAGAGAAATAAAGTAAAAATAGAAAATCAAAAAGATGAGTGGAGTGTTAAACAGGTTATCCATCGTTGGAGATATATCCATGATTTGTTATGTATGATTCTTCATCTATTCCTTTATTCAGGCTTCAGTCAGGCTCTCGCACCGAGCCATTTTGACCCTTTAAATATTCAATAAATGGAGACCATATTCCTCTGAAAAGATCCAACTTATCCAGTAGGACAAGCCTTAATCGTTCCAGATGAAGTGTCTCTGACATTCCTGTAATTCACATTTTGGTTGTGGGGGATGTAGGACCTTTCCAGAATTTCAATATTAATTTTTCCCAATTATTAAACTGTAATCAATAAAAATTCTATAATTCGTTGTTATTAATTGATCTGTTTCTAATATTCCCAATATTATTAATTTTGAGTCAGGAATCAGATTCGTATTAACAACTTTCGAAATTATCTTAAATATTTCTATCCAAAATTTTGTAATCTTTATACAATTTGTAAATGAGTGCGTTAAGTTAGCTTCTAAGTGCTGACATTTATCACATATGGCAGATACATTTGAAAAAATACTATGTAATTTGGATTTTGAATAATGTAATCTATGTAATATTTTAAATTGTATAAGAGAGTGTCTAGCATTTAACGAGCAGTGGTGTATATGTTGTAAACTTTCATCCTATACTTCTGGTCTGATTATTTGACCTAATTCGTTTTCCCATGGTTGCCTATATATTTCTGTCCTTGGGACATCGTTTTCCAATAAAATGTTATAAATATATGATATCAATTTTTCTGTGTTCGGGTGTTTATTTAGACATTCATCTAAAATTTCTGTCTTTCTATTTCTAATTTCCTGTGTGTTTGCTTTTACATAATTTCTAATTTGTAAATATCTAAAGTAATTTTTTGAATGTAATCCATAAATTTGTTGTAATTCTTGAAATGAAAGGAAGGAGTTTTCCCTGTAGAGATCGCCCATCTTATTAATTCCATAGTTTTTCCATTGTAAAAAACCTTTGTCCATCATTGAGGGTTTAAATGTAACGTTATTTACAATGGTAAGGGCTAGTGGTATACATTCTGATTTTAATGTTTTCTTTATTTGTTTCCAAATACGTATCACACTTTCTATTATAGGGTTTTCACTATAGGTTTTCTTACCTAGTTTAATATTGGCGAATAAAATCGAGCTAATTTCAAAAGGCAAGCAATCTTCTTTTTCCATTTTTAACCAGATTGGTTGCTTATCTGTCTCTACTAACCAAAAATTCATAACTTTAATATTAACTGCCCAGTAATAAAACATAAAGTTTGGCAGTGCTAGACCTCCATTTATTTTTGATTTACATAAATGTTTTTTATTTATTCTATGGCTCTTATAATCCCAGATAAAGTTGGTGACTATAGAATCAACCTTCTTAAAAAATGTTTAGGAAGATATATCAGAATCAATTGGAAGAGATATAGTAATTGCGGGAGAAAAATCATTTTTATTGCATTAATTCTACCTAGCATTGAAATAGGTAATGATTTCTAATATAAAATATTCTTATTTAATTTATTCAGTAAAAGTGGAAAATTGGATTTAAATAAAGAATCAAATCTTTTTGTTACATAATTCCAAGATATTTGATTTTTTCATTTGCTATCTTAAAAGGAAATTGTTGTAATATATGTGTTATTTCCCATTATTGACATGTTCACTTTTACTCCAATTAATACTATATCCTGAAAATAAGCCAAATTCAGTTTTTTAATTTAAGAAATTTGGAATACTAATTTCCGGCTTTGTAATATAAAGTAATACATCATCCGCATATAAGGAGATTTTATTTTCAGTATCTCTTGTTTCATACCCATATATTTCAGGATGTAATCTCATGCGTTGAGCTAATGGTTTAATTGCAAGTGCAAACACTAGCGGGGATAAAGGACAACCTTGTCTGCAGCCTCGGAATAAATTAAATTTAATTGATAGCATTTGATTTGTTAGTATTCTGGCTGTTGGATTAGTGTATAATAATTTAACCCATGTAATAAACTTCTCTCCCAACTTAAAAGTTTCCATGACCGAAAACAAGTAAGACCATTCCACCTGGTCAAAGGCTTTCTCCGCATCTAACGATATAATTACTAGGTCTTTATTAATACCTCTTTTGAATATATAATATTGAATAATCGTCTAAGGTTATATGAGGAATATTGTTTTGGTATAAACCCTGCTTGATCCGGGTGAATTAATTTATTGATAACTGTGCTTAGTCTTTGTGCTAATATTTTGGTTAGTATCTTTTGATCAGTGTTTAAAAGAGCTATAGCTCTATATGATCCTGGGTCATCCAGATCTTTGTCTATTTTAGGTATAAGTGTTATAATAGATTCATTTAATGTTTCTGGTAGTTTCTGCTGGGTATAGGTGTATCCATAGAGATTCTTCAAACGTGATGCGATCAGATCATAAAATGTTTTATAAAATTCCGAACCAATACCATCTGGTCCCGGTGTTTTACCATTTTTTTAATGATCTGATAGATTCTTCGATTTATTTTACTGATATTTCAGTATTTAGTGATTCTCTATTTTCTGAATCCAACCCATTTAGATTACATTTTTTTAAAAATGCTTCTATTCCTATCCGGTTTTCTGTCATTTTAGCTGAATATAAATTTTTATAATATTGCAAAAATCTCTCATTAATATCTTTGGGTTGTACTAATGGTTCGCCATTGTATGATTTAATCCTTTGCATTATCTTTTCTCCCTCCATTTTCCGTAATTGACGAGCCAATAATTTTTGGGGTTTATCTCCGAATTCAAATTGTAATTGTTTAGTGTATTGATAGAGCTTTGCAACTTGATCTGAGTATATTTTATTTAATTTATATTTCAGTGCAGCGATTTTGTTATGTTTTGTCATGGATGGATTAGCAGCATTCTCTGTGTCTAATTGTTTAATCTCCTTTTCCAATTCCTGTTGTTCCCTCCAATTCTCTTTATTATAAAATGCTTGAGAAGAAATCATAATTCCACGGGCATATGCTTTAAAAGTTTCCCATATTAGGGAAGAAGATATTTCTGGTTTATCATTTATTTCAAAGAAAATCGTGATCTGTTCTATAATATATTCTTGAGTTACTTTGTTTTTTAAAATTTGTGGGTTTTACCATTTATTTTAATCATAAATGTTAAAGGTGCGTGATCTAAGATTGTAATATTATGGTATTTTGAATTGTAAGTAAGTGAGATAAGTTTAGAGTCTACCAAAAAATAATCAATTCTTGAATACGTTTTATGTACAGGTGAATAAAATGAATATTCTCGTCCAGTTGGATTTTCTACTCTCCAAACATCTTTAATATTACTATGTATGTATGCATTTAATAAGTCACTGGAATGGGATTTGATTTTCCTTTGTCTTGTGGATCTATCTAAATAAGAGTCTAGTGTACAATTTAAATCTCCTCCAATTATTAAGTTATGTTGTGCTATTTCCGGGATGTTATTACATATTTTATAAAGAACAGTGGACTATCAAAGTTTGGTCCATAAACATTAACAAAAATATTTTTTTGTGCATTTAATTCTCCTATTACAACAATGCATCTACCATCACTGTCAGTTATAGTTGATGTATGTTTAAATAAAGTGCTTTACAAAATAATATTGCTACGCCTCTGGATTTGTGTGTAGCTAAACTCCGAATAGACGAATTCCAAGACCCTTGAATGTCTCTCACCGGTATATCTCCTTTGATCCAATTTGTAACTCCATTCAAACTGAAAATAATAATGATAGATTATAATATAAGAGAAAAGAAGATAGATTAAGAAATTAGTAATGTGCACAAAGAAGGAAAAAACTACATCTAGTATTAGAGTAGTTATTGCTAGCCATACCATCATGGCTAACCATCTACCGACTTCTGTAGTTGATGTTACCAACTTAACCAGCTCCTTGGTTTCTTGGAATTTTTATTCCATAGCAGTATTTTACTGGGGATATTGGATTTTAAAATATTCGTGTTCCAATAGTCGGGAATATGAGGATACATATATTTAAAACTTATTTAAGAATATAATAAAAAACGAAAAAAAAGGAAGAAAGAAAATAAAAATAAAAATTTATTTAAAAAAAAGTTTTCCAAGGAGGGCAAATGAAATCAAACTCTATATTTGACTCTAAACATTCAATTATAAGTAAGTATTAGTCATTGGTGATAATTATTAACTCTGATTAGTAATGATACCACGCTATAGTTTTAGTATTTATTAGTTATTTGTATTAGTAGTGCAGTTATACTAATTATTAGTATCCATGGGAGAGTTTCTGATCCACATCTTTCTCCAGCTTCCTTAGACACGTCTTTAGTTCCATCCAGTCCTGTAAAGTCAGTTTATTCAATGATGAAGTTCAGTTTTAAAAATATTATTCAAGCTTCCTCTCAAACCTTAGTCTTTTGGGCAAAGTCCAGTGCCTCCACAAGGTTGGTGAAAAAGTGTTCATTCTGATTGTATGTGACTCTTAGGGTAGCTGGATACCTCAGACCATATTTCAAGTTCTTCACTTCCCTCAAGATTCTTTTGGTCTCATGAAACGCTTTTCGTTTCCTGGAGACCTCTGCTGGGTAGCCTCGATAGATACTGATCCCATATCCTTCAAATGTAAGATTTCTGTTTCTTTCAGTTTTTTGCATTATATCCTCCAGGACATAGTGGTACTGGACTTTTTATTATCATTTGTATTGGGGGAGCACCTTGCATTGTCTGGCGTCTCATCACTCTGTGTGCTCGAGCAAGTAAAGGCTTTTGATCCAGAGATAAAACTTTTTGCAGTAGATTTGCAGTGAATTCTCGGGGATCTTGATCCGCCTCTTTCCCTTCTGGAATACCCGCAATTCTTAGGTTCTGTCTTCTCTGGCGACCTTCCAATTCAGTACATTTCTCAGTTATTTTGCCCAGTAGTTCAGTTAGACGTTGGTTTTCTCTGATAAGTTTTCCAGTAGTCTGAGCACTTGTTTCGGCTAGTTCTTCAAGGTCCTTTATGACTGATGTCTGTTGATTCAGTGCTTCCTCCACTGGATTCAGCCTTTCTTCAAGATCAGTTGTCACTTTTCTGATTTTAACATTTGTCTCGTTTGTCATACTTGCAGCTTGTTCAATCAGTATTTCTGCAATTTCTTTCTTCAATTTATCCGATTGTTTTTGCAAATTCACTCTTTAGTTCCAGCTTTATTTCCTCCTTTAAGCCAGCAATTTCACTTGCAATAAAAGTTTTAAGATCTTCACCTTCCAATTTTTCATCATTTTCTTCGACACATCTTCTTGGGATAGCGTCCTACCTGAGCCCGAGGCTTCAGTCGGGCCTTTTTCTTGTTCCACCGTTTTCTGCCTAGTAACACGCCTTTTCGGTTTATCCGAGGGGGGGGGGGGCTGCGCTGCATAGACATAGTAAGTCATGCGCCTGATGACGTCACTCACGGCAATCGGTACAGAAGCAGCAGGCAACAGGTAGGTCGTTTTCTCCCCGATTTTTCAGCGTTTTTGTCAAGGAGCTGGCTGGCATTGCTCTTTAGCCCTCCATAGCGTCCTGGAGATTGACAGATTCTTGATTAGTACGGGTGTTATGGGGAGAAGGGGGGAGAATGGAATTGAGAGGGAGAGATAGATCAGCCATGATTGAATGGTGGAGTAGACTTGATGGGCCGAATGGCCTAATTCTGCTCCTACAATTTATGAACAGGCCTGAAGAAGTCTTGAACCTAAATGTTGCCTATTTTTCTTCAGAGATGTTGCCTGACCTGCTGAATTACATCAGCGCGTTTTTATTTAAACATGGGCTTATACTTCCTTCAGTCTTGAAAGCACTATATTATTAGTTCTCCTCTAAACTGAACCGTTGCTGCCTGCCTTTCGTCTTGGTGCTAAATGTCTATGTAAACAAACCACAAAAAATGCAAACTGTAAATAACTCGATGTTCTCCAGAGATGCTGTCTAGCCCGTTGAGTTACTCCAGCACTCTGTTGTTCTTTTGCTGTAAAATCATAGGTTAGGTTGATGTGGAATTAGCCTTCCCAAGTGAGTCAGATTATCAGGATCTCGTATCTCGAGCACTTCAAAACGTACATGTTCTCTCTCACAGTTAGGTGCCAAATGACATGTATAAATCATCCAGTTGGCAGTAAATTCTCCTCCGCAGGTTTCTGCTAACATTGGTGTGTCTGTCTGTGTCCGTCTGTCTGTGCGTGTGTGTGTGCGTGTTTGTGTGTGTCTGTGTGTGCGTGTGTGTGCCTCTATGTGTGTGTTTGTGTGTATTTGTGTGTCTGTGTGTGTGTCTATGTGCGTGTGTGTCCGTGTATGTGTCTGTGTGTGTTTGTGTATCTGTGTGTCTTTGTGTCTGTGTGTGTGCGTCTTTGTGCCTGTCTGTGTGTGTGTGTGTGTGTGTGTGTGTGTGTGTGCGTCTCTGTGTCTGTGTCTGCCTGTCACTGTGTGTCTGTTTGGGTGTGTCTGTGAGTCTGCGTGTGTCTGTGTGTGTGCGTCTCTGTGTGCATCTCTGTGTGCATTTCTGTGTGTGTATGTGTGTCTCTGTGTGTGTGTCAGTGTGTGTGTGTGTCTGTGTGGGTGCGTATGTGTCTGTGTCTCTCTGTGTGTATGTGTGTCTCTGTGTGTGTTTCTGGTTTTCCCTTGACTGCAGTAGTGCCACGACTTCTGCGTAGGAATTTAACATTCCAAGACTAGTCGTAGATTCGAACTACACCAATGGAGGACAGAGGATCTAAGGGGGTCGAGGAACTGAAAGAAACTTTCATTAGCCGAGAAATAGTATTGGGTAGGCTAATGGGTCAGAAGGATGATAAATCCCTGGGGCCTGATGGACTGCATCCCAGGGTCCTCAGGGAGGAAGCTCTAGAAATAGTGGACGCATTGGTGATCATTTTCCAATGTTCAATAGATTCAGGATCAGTTCCTGTGGATTGGAGGATAGCTAATGTTATCCCACATTTCAAGAAAGGAGCGAGAGAGAAAACGGGGAATTACAGACCAGTTAGCCTGACTTAGGTGGTGGGAAAGATGCTGGAGTCAATTATTAAAGAAGTAATAACGGGACATATGGATAGCAGTAAAAGGATTAGTAAAAGTCAGCATGGATTTATGAAAGGAAAATCATGCTTGACTAATCTTCTGGATTTTGTGAGGATGTGACAAGTAAAATGGATGAAGGGGAGCCAGTGGATGTAGTGTATCTAGACTTTCAGAAAACCTTTGATAAGGTCCCACACGGGAGACTGGTGACTAAAATGAGAGCACATGGTATTGGGGGTAGGGTGGTGACGTGGATAGAAAATTGGTTGGCAGACAGGAAGGAAAGAGTAGGAGTGAACGGGTCCTTTTCAGAATGGCAGACAGTAGCGAGTGGAGTGCCGCAAGGCTCGGTGTTGGGGCCACAACTGTTTACCATATTTATTAATGATTTGGAAGAGGGAATTAGGAGCAACACTAGCAAGTTTGCGGATGACACAAAGCTGGGTGGCAGTGTGAACTGTGAAGAGGATGTTAGGAGGTTGCAGGGTGACCTGGACAGGTTGAGTGAGTGGGCAGTTGTGTGGCAGATGCAGTATAATATAGATACATGTGAGGTTATCCACTTTGGTGGCAAAAACAAGGGGGCAGATTATTATCTCATTGGGGTTAGGTTATGTAAAGGGGAGGTACAGCAAGACATGCACTTTCAGTGACCGGTATCCTTGTACACCGGTCACTGAAGGTTGGCGTGCAGGTACAGCAGTCAGTGAAGAAAGCTAATGGAATGTTGGCCTTCATAATAAGAGTATTTCAGTATAGGAGTAGAGAGGTTCTTCTGCAGTTGTATAGGGCTATGGTAAGACCACATCTGAAGTTTTGCGTACAGTTTTGATCTAATTTGTGGAAGGACATCCTTGTGATTGAGGCAGTGCAGTGTAGGTTCACGAGATTGATCCTTGGGATGGCGGGACTGTCATATGAGGAAAGATTGAAAAGACTAGGCTTGTATTCACTGGAGTTTAGAAGGATGAGGGGAGATCTTATAGAAACAAATAAAATTATAAAAGGACTGGACAAGCTGGACGCAGGAAAATGTTCACAATGTTGGGCGAGTCCAGAACCAGGGGCCACAGTTTTAGAATAAATGGCTGGCCATTTAAGACTGAGGGAGCGAAAAAAATATTCACCCAGAGAGTTGTGAATTTGTGGAATTCCCTGCCACAGAGGGCAGTGGAGGCCAAATCAATGGATGGATTTAAGAGAGAGTTAGATAGAGCTCTAGGGGCTAGTGGTATCAAGGGATATGGGGAGAAGGCGGGCACAGATATTTGGCTTAAAACCAGAGATGGGATGAGGCTGGAAATGTTCCAGCGAGCAGGTGGGGCAATTTAGGGCAAAAATCATTCTTGATACCTGATGTCGCTCAATGTACTGCGGGTTTGTTATTTTAGTTCCTGATCTAACTAGGATCAATGAAGTGCACTCTGGTCCTAGTCTCTCCCACGAGTGGAAACATCCTCCCCACATCCACTCTATCCAGGCCTTTCACTATTCTGTAAGTTTCTATGAGGATCCCCCATTCCTATAGGTAAGCAAGGTCCTTACGGGCTGAGGTCCTTTGAGGTTTGTAGAAAGGGGACACTAAGTCCTATTTTCCCGACTAGTGTCTTAAAATGATCATGTTCTGCGGCCTCTGCAAATGGTATGTGCTTATTAGTATCATGAGGGAATGAGGTTCACAGACATTGAAAGTTGTGCAGGAAGGAACTGCAGATGCTGGTTTACACCAAAGATAGACACAAAATACTGGAGTAACTCCGCGGGGCAATTAGCATCTCTCAAGAGAAGGAATGGGTGATGTTTTGTGTTGAGACCTTTCTTCAGACTGGGAGGGAGTGTAGAGATATGGAGGGGAAAGGTGTGAAAAGGAGACATCAAAGCAGATCAAGATAAAGAAATGTAGAAAGGTTCATTGTTAGCTGAGGGGAAGGTGACAACGAGGCATATAATCAGTAATATTTATTCAGGAGGACAGTGAAACTAGTCAGAGAATTAGGGTGGGGGAGGGACAGAGAGAGCGGGAAAGCAAGGGTTACTTGAAGTTAGATAAGTCAATCGTAATACCGCTGGGATGTTAGTTGCCCAAGCAAAATATGAGATGCTGTTACTCCAATTTGTGCTGGGCCTCACTCTGACAGTGGAGGAGGCCCAGGACAGAAAGGCCGGTGTGGGAATGGGTGGGGTAGTTCAAGTGTTTAGCAACCAGGAGATCGTGTAGGCTTAGGTCGACTGAGCGGTGGTGTTCAGCGAAACGATCATCAAGCCTGCGCTTGGTCTCGCTGATATAAAGGAGTCCAAACCTGGAACAGCGGATACAGTAGATGAGGTTGGAGGAGGTGCAACTCTGCCTCACCTGAAAGGACTGTCGTGGTCCTTGGACGGAGTCGAGGGAGGAGGTGTAGGGACAGGTGTTGCATCTCCTATGGTTGCTGGGGAAATTGTGTGATGTGCTTGCTTAGATCCAAGAGTTATGCTCAAGACAAGGGTCTTGTGCTGTGAGCCAAGGTTCTGTGAAAATCCCCAATTAGTTACACTCAAAGTTTCTGTGTAAGTGACAGATGTTTTTAAGAAGACAAAACTCCCAAGGGTAGCATGCAGCCATTAGTGAATAATACAGGATTAATCCTAGTTCAGAATTGTAGTTGCCCACTTAAACCACCCACGTTGAAGAATGCAGGCTTATTTTAAAATCTAGCTGGGTGAGACATTTAGAGAAGTAAAATACCTTCTGGTTTTTGGTCAAGTGCCAAGTAGAAACTAGGCTCTCTGCTCGAAATGAAGCAGTAATGTCTGCCTCAAATCTTTTTTAATGCATGAGGTAAACATTCAAACAATGTTCAAAATGTGTAGGAAGGAACTGCAGATGCTGGTTTACACTATAGATAGACACAAAATACTGGAGTAACTCAGCGGGACAGGCAGCATCTCTGGAGAGAAGGAATGGGTGAGTTTTCAGGTCCAGACACTTCGTGGGTTTGGTGATCCCAGTAGACTGCTGCATTTAGTTTGTGCAAATCGGACCATTCGGCCCCACTGACCTGTGCCTCCTATCCTCCTTGCCAAGGTTAATGGTGGCATGAGGTGTGAATGATTAGTTATTTTTACCAATCTGTTACAAGAACAGCTGCCTCTAGCATATAAATATGCCTGAAGTAATCGAACTCCGCAATTGAATCTACAATGTTGTCCATGTTCTTCTTAACTTGTCAAAACTGATGTGCAACTATTTGAGTGGCACGGTGGCGCAGCAGTTGGTGCTCCAGTTTCCTCCCACACTCCACAGACCTACAGGTTTTCTAGGTTAATTGGCTTCAGAACATTTGTAAAATTTGTAAATTCTAGTTCATAGGGTAGTGCTAGCGTACGGGGTGTTCACTGGTCGGCACGGTCTTGGTGGGCCGAAGGGCCTGTTTCCGTGCTATATCTCTAAAGTTTAAATCAGCTTGTCTTAACTCATCTCCTTCCCTTCCCCACCAAACCCTTTGTTAAAGTTAAAGATTGACAACCTGAGGTATAGAACATAGAACAGTACAACACAGGAACAGGCTCTTCGGCCCACAATGTCTGTGCCAAACATGACACATAATCATTATCCCTCCATTTCCTGCCTATCCAAAAACCTGTTAAATGCCACTATTGTGTCTGCCTCTATCACCCCTGGCAACACACTCAAGGCGCACTCCAACCTCTAATAACTTGCTCCACACATCTTTAAACTTTCCCCTCTCTCGTTAAAGCTATGCCCTCTAGTATTCCATCTCTGCCCTGGGAAAAAGGGGTGGTACAGCGGTAGAGTTGCTGGCTTACACCACTTGCATTGCCAGAGTCCTGGGTTTGATCCTGACTGCAGGTGCTGTCAGTACAGAGTTTGTACATTTTCCCCGTGACCTGCATGGGTTTTTTTCCGAGATCTTCCTCCCACACTCCAAAGATGTGCAGGTTTGTAGGTTAATTGGCTTGGCATAAATGTAATGTAAATTGTCTCTAGTGTGTGCAGGGTAGTCTTGCACTTTGCTGACTTTCACAAGCAATGTTAAACTGAGAGCAGCGAGGTGAAGGCAATAGTTTGTTTTAGAGAGATGGCATGAAAACAGGCCCTTCCGCCCACTGATTCCATGCCAACCAACGATCACCCGTACACTAGTCCTATATCCTTCACACTGGGGGCAATTTACTGAAGTCAATTTACCTACAAACCAGCATATCTCTGGAATGTGGGAGGAAACCAGAGCACCCAAAGGAAACCCATGCAGGACACAGGGAGAATGTACAAAGTCCGTCCAAACATCAGGCGTAGTCAGGATCGAACCCGGGTCTCTGGCGCTGTAAGGCAGCAACTCTACCTGGGAGGGAGAGACAGGGTGGTGGATGTGAGGGGAGAGAGCGCAAAGGGAGAGGGAGAGAGGGGGAGGGAGAGGGGAAGGAGGGAGGGGGAGAGAAAGATGGGGAGGGAGAGTGGAGGGAAAGGGAAGGGGAGGAGAGGGAGGGGGGAGGAGGAGGGGGCGGGGGAAAGGGGGATTATCTTTAGTGAGATTGCAAATTAAGGTAGGTTTAAGAGCAATAATATTTTGTCCATGTGAATATCAAACAATTGGAACTGCTTTCTTTTCCTTGATTACAATACTGAAAAATATGAATTCCGTAGTTTGCGACTTTCATTTTGCATCATATTTTTAATGTGCACACACTGACACAGTTGAACAGTAACAGGCAGTCAAATCAACATACAAAACATTTTCTAAAAAAAGGTTTTATTTACTGCAAAAACTTACAGTATTTTATTTACTCCTTTATAACATTTCACATAACATTTTACAGTACAAGTTGATTATTAAAACAAGGACAGCTTCAATTCTTGATTTAAAAAAAATGTATACAACAATGACTCCAATCATCCCTTTCCAATCACTCATTACTCTTGACTCAAGCAAAATTATTTCTGAAATATTTGTCATAAATTTGGTGCAAAAATGCTCCATAATAAGGCTCAGATTGCACCAGAATGCACTGCAAGGGTCTTTGAGCTTTGCGCTTGTGATATGTGCTGCGTGCATTTATTTCACATAAAATCTTTGTTATTGTGCCATGTAATCCCCTCCCTTTTTGAAAAGCTTCATACGGGCCTGGTGCATAATATTTTTGACACTGTCATAGGCCTTTCTCACACATGCTGTCACAACGCATTGTAGTTTCTAATCAACACTTCAGTAGTTTTCCTTGCCCTCCATATCAGAATAATAAAGCTGATAACTTGACACTAGCACTGGCAATAAATAAGGGCAGCTTTCCAGCCCTTATCACATTGGCCACGCTCAGCTGCACATCTGTGTCAATCTGGTGGACTCTTCCATCTTCCTCTCGTCGTGGGGGTGGGTGATTGGGAGGGACCTCACAAGTGGAATCGCCTAGGGCCTCTCTTCGTCTAAATCTGGCCCTGCTAATTGGTAACCCTCTGACTATCCTTGATCGGACTTTGCTGGCTTTATCTTGCACTAAATGTTATTCCCTTACCATGTATCTATACACTAAATGGCTCGATTGTAATCATGTATTGTCTTTCTGCTGACTGTTTTTAGCACGTGACAAAAAACTTTTCTCTGTACACGTGACAATAAACTCAACTGAACTGAGTTCCTTATATCTAACACCTGTGTCAGGTTGGTTATAACCACTGTGACGGTCATATGGTGAAGTGGTTTATTCCCTTCTGGGCCTGCCTTCCATTCGTAAGAACGCAAGTTTGTAAACCATCATAATCAGAGGTGACCTCATAATGTGCCTGGCCGGTGACCTCACAGTGAACTGCATCCGTAACCATGAGAGACAGGCTCCATTTCATTTGTCAATCATGGCTCCATTTCATCTGTAAACGAATTCTCTCCGCAAGAGTTATCAGGCTATTTCAAATTACTAAACAGGAAAATTTTGAATTCGGCAACAAACCGCATAAACTTCTCGCACGTCAGTTGAGAAAAGTGGAAAAGGATCATCCTATTCAAAAAATTAGATCAGGTAAAAGGTGAACTGTTCACACTTCCAAAAGATATTAACAAAAGATTTGTTCAATTCTATCAAAATTTATATACATCCAAAACATCAGCAGAGATGATAAAAATTAAAAACTTCCTTGATAACTGTAATCTTCCGTCACTTAACATGGCGGAACGTGTAGAATTAGGAGCACAGATTACAATTAAATAAATTGAAGAGACTATTAATTCATTGAAGAATGGCAAAACCCCAGGCCCAGATGGATTTAGTAATGAATTTTATTTTAAAATGCATGGTGTAATCTCCCCGCATTTACATAGCCTTTATATACATGCATTTAAAGAACAGATGCTACCACAAACCTTAGCCGAATCAACTATTACACTGATACCCAAAAAAGATAAAGATCTGGAAGAGCCGGGATCATACAGAGCAATTGCCCTGTTAAATACAGATCAGAAAATTTTAGCTAAATCCCTGGCAAGAAGACTAAGTAAATACATTAATAAATTAATACATTCTGATCAAACTGGGTTTACACCCAAGAGACACTCGTTTAACAATTTGAGACGTCTTTTTAATATAATCTATTCACAAAGAACGATAAAGGAAGACATCAATTATTTCATTAGATGCAGAAAAAGCATTTGACCAAGTAGGATGGAAATAACTTTTTACAGTATTGCAAAATTTCCAGTTAGCAGAAGATTTTATTTCATGGATAAAGTTGCTATATGACAAGCCGACTGCCAGAATATTGACTAATCAAATACTCTCACCTAAATTTCAGCTATCCAGGGGCAATATACAAGGGTGTGCATTATCACCCCTGTTATTTGCCCTTGCGATTGAACCTTTAGCAGAAAGTATAAGAGTACATCCGAATATTCACGACTATAATACTAAATATTCTAATAATAAAATATCATTATATGCAGATGATGTATTAATTTATATCACCAATTCCCAAGTTAGCATTCCAAACATACTAAATTTTATACAGAAATTCGGTTCCTTTTCAGGATATAGAATAAACTGGAACAAAAGTGAAATTATGTCAATAAAGCCTCAAGATCTGACACGCCTTCTAAAATTCCCTTTTAGAATTGTTATGGAAAAATTTAAATATCTTGGAGTTCACGTAACTAGAAAATACACTTCTCTATTTCAACGGTAGGCATTAATTACCAAACTAAATGCCCTTATTCAACTTTGGAAAATACTTCCAATGTCTCTCATAGGCAGAATAAATGCCATAAAGATGATCTTCCTTCCACAAATCCTGTACTTATTTCAATCAATACCGATTTATCTCCCTAAACATTTTTTTTTTAAACTCGATTCTCTGAACACAAACTTTATTTGGGATTATAAAACACACATAATCCATAAATGACATCTATGTAAACCCAAAGAAATTGGGGGATTGGTTCTCCCCAATTTTTTGTACTATTACTGGGCAACGAATATTAAAAACGTAATCTATTGGATGGACAACACATGCCAACAGGTAAAATGGTTAATAATGGAGAGAGAAGATTGTTCGCCTTTTAATATAGGCGTGATTCTTCTCTCTCCAATAAATTTGAAGAAAACACTATATGAGAAAAATCTGATTATCCATAGTACCCTACGAATCTGGAAACAAGTGAAGTCAACCCTTCAACTGAGACATTTATCTCTTCTCTCGCCAATTGCCCACAACCCCTCATTCAAGCCATCTATCTTAGACAAGACGTTCACACACTGGGAAAGATTAGGAATTTAATAATTGGGATATCTTTATGAGATGGGAACTTCTCTCATTTCAAGATTTACAGTCGAAATATCATCTGAAAGGTAGCCAATACTTTAGATATCTTCAAAAACGAAACTATCTGAAATCATATACCCAAGACTATCAATGTATGGTTCTAGACACAGTAGACGAATGTATGAACAGAAACTCGGATTCAAACAAGTCAATATCATACCTCCTATAATACCCTTTTAAAAATACAAATCCCATCGTCAGAAGTAATTAGAAGAGCTTGGGAAGATGAACTCGGCCTAACAATTTAAAAAGACAGGGTACACAAAATGCTGAAGAAACTCAGCGGGTGCAGAGTTTAAAAGACAGATGGGCGGAAAGCCTTCTGTACATAGGCAACTGTTCTCTTAACGGTAGGCATTCGCTAATACAATTTAAAATACTGCACAGACTATTATTCAAAGTCTAAACTGAATAAGATCTTCCCAAATGTTTCTCCTATTTGTGATAAATGTCTCCTTCAGGAAGCAACTATAACCAATTCCTTTGCCTCTTGTATAAAGTAACATAATTTCTGGAGAGGTCTTTTTGAAAATATTTCTAAAACACTTAAAATAAAATTGGACCCCGACACTGAACTGATCACTCTAGGTAACGCAGAAGCCTGTTCTGAGCTATCACTATTTCAAAGACATTTCCTTAATTATGGCCTGATAACGGCAAAAAAACCCAATACTTACATTTTGAAAACACGCATCAGTCCCTACTGTTAAGATGTGGATTACAAACATGTCCGAGACACTACATCTTAAAAATATTAGACTTGTCTTGGCAGAAAAACCAGATCATTTTTCCAAGACATGGACACCCTTCACCGATATCTTACAAGGATAGTATGGCGCAACACAACTTTGGATTAAAATCCAACTATGGGCTGGGTGAGGTGGGTGGGGAGGGACGAGAGGCAGGTATATCACCTCATTTCTCTCTTTTTCTTTTTGTTCTTTTTTTTCTTTTCTTTCTTTCTTTTACCCACTCTTTGGCTACACTACTTTGGTAGTCTTGGGGTTCTATCTTTGCACCTCTCACTTTTTCATCTCTCTTGTTCTTTCTCTTTTCTTTTCCTTTAATTCAAAGCTAAAAAGTCAAAATTGAAGCTGTACATTAACTGTATAATTTTATATGCCGTTTGTTCTACTCTTGTACATTTGCTTCTAATAAAAATAAAACAATTAATAAAATAAAAAAAACTGAACTAAACAAAACTAAATTATCTGTGAAGGGAATGGGCAGGCAACATTTCAGGTCAGAACCTTTCATACCATATCATACTGGAAACCATATCCAGTTACTGCTGAGTTTGAAGAAGAGCCCCAACACAAAACCTCACCTGAACATGCCTTCCAATGTGTGGAATCAGGCACTTCAGCCTTACACACCCATGCCGAAAACATGCCCCATCTACAATAGTCCCACCTGCCTGCATTTGGTCCATGGCCCTCTAAACCCATGCTATCCATCTAGCTGTACTAAAGGTTTTTAAATATTGTGATAGTTTTCATTAGAGATACAGCATAGAAACCACTGGCCCATTGAGTCCACGCCGACCATCCTTCACACTAGTTCTATGTTGTCCCACTTTCTCACCCACACCATACACAATAGTGACCAATTTTACAGAGACCCATTAACCTACAATTGTAGATGGGATATGAAGGAAACCGGAGCTCCCGTAGGAAACGCATGCGGTCACGGGGTGAACGTACAAACTCCACACTTACAACATCCGTGGTCAGGATGGGACCCAGGTCTCTGGCGCTGTGAGGCAGTGGCTCTGCCTGCTGAGCCTCTGTGCCGTGCTAAGGAAACAGCACGGAAACAGTCCTCTCAGCCCACTGAGTACACGCTGACCATCGATCACCTGTCCACATTAGTTCCATGTTATGGAAAGAGGAACTTTCTTATCCTCTCCCTACACACCAGGGGACCAATTAAATAATTATTGACATTATAATATTATTGAGTGCAAATCAAAGTGATGTAAACCCTTTTGTAGTGTGCTGTAAGAGTTGAGACGTTATTGCAACTAAGCCCCACTCTGAATAATTTAAAATTCTATAACTTCTACAGTACATACCTTTAGAAAGGAGATGAGGAGGAATTTCTTTAGTCAGAGGGTGGTGAATCTGTGGAATTCATTGCCACAGATAGCTTAAAAGGCCAAGTTAATATTTTTAAAACAGAGATTGCCAGATTCTTGATTAGTGCGTGTGTCAGAGGTTATGAGTAGAAGGCAGGAGAATGGGGTTGAGATGGAAAGATATTCGTAATTAGGTGGATGAGTTGAACGTGCAGATAGCTATTGATTATGATATACTTGGGATCACGGAGACATGGCTCCAGGGTGACGTAGGCTGGGAGCTGAACATCCAGGGATATTCAATATTCAGGAGGGATAGAGAGAAAGGAAAAGGACGTGGGGTAGTGTTGCAGGTTAGAGAGGAGATTAACGCAATGGAAAGGAAGGACATTAGCTTGGAGGATGTGGAATCGGTATGGGTAGAGCTGCGAAAGACTAAGGGGCATAAAACGCTTGTGGGTGTTGTGTACAGGCCACCTAACAGTAGTAGTGAAGTTGGGGATGGTATCAAACAGGAAATTAGAAATGCGTGCGACAGAGGCAAAACAGTTATAATGGGTGACTTCAATCTACATATAGATTGGGTGAATCAAATTGGCACGGGTGCTGAGGAAGAGGATTTTTTGGAATGTATGCGGGATAGTTATCTAAATCAACATGTAGAGGAACCAACGAGAGAGCAAGCTATTTTAGACTGGGTTTTGAGTAATGAGGAAGGGGTAGTTAGCAGTCTTGTTGTACGGGCCCCCTTGGGCAAGAATGACCATAATATGGTTGAGTTTTTCATTAGGATGGAGAGTGACATTATTAATTCAGAAACAATGGTTCTGAATTTAAAGATAGGTAACTTTGAGGGTATGAGATGTGAATTGGCCAAGATTGACTGGCAATTAATTCTAAAAGGGTTGACAGTGGATATGCAATGGAAGACATTTAAAGACTGCATGGATGAACTACAAAAATTGTTCATCCCAGTTTGGCAAAAGAATAAATCAGGGAAGGTAGTGCATCCGTGGATAACAAGGTAAATCAGGGATAGTATCAAAGCAAAGGATGATACGTACAAAGTAGCCAGAAAAAGCAGCATACCAGAGGACTGGGAGAAATTCAGAGACCAGCAGAGGAGCACAAAGGGCTTAATTAGGAAAGGAAAAATAGATTATGAAAGAAAACAGGCAGGGAACATAAAAACTGACTGCAAACTTTTTATAGATATGTGAAGAGAAAGAGATTAGTTAAAACAAATGTAGGTCCCTTGCTGTCAGAAACAGGTGAGTTGATCATGGGGAACAAGGATATGGCGGACCAATTGAAATACTACTTTGGTTCCGTCTTCACTAAGGAAGACATAAATAATCTGCCGGAAATAGCAGGGAACCGTGGGTCAAAGGAGGAATTGAGTGAAATCCAGGTTAGTCGGGAAGTGGTGTTGGGTAAATTGAATGGATTAAAGGCCGATAAATCCCCAGGGACAGATAGGCTGCATCCCAGAGTACTTAAGGAATAGCTCCGGAAATAGTGGATGCATTAGTGATAATCTATCAAAACTCTTTAGATTCTAGAGTAGTTCCTGAGGATTGGCGGGTAGCAAATGTAACCCCTCTTTTTAAGAAGGGAGGGAGAGAGAAAACGGGGAATTACAGACCAGTTAGTCTAACATCGGTAGTGGGGAAACTGCTGGAGTCAATTATTAAAGATGGGATAGCAGCACATTTGGACAGTGGTGAAATCGTTGGACAAAGTCAGCATGGATTAACGAAAGGTAAATCATGTCTGACAAATCTTGTGGAATTTTTCGAGGATGTAACTAGTAGCATGGATAAGGGAGAACCAGTGGATGTGGTGTATCTGGACTTTCAGAAGGCTTTCGACAAGGTCCCACATAAGAGATTAGTATACAAACTTAAAGCATACGGCATTGGGGGTTCAGTATTGATGTGGATAGAGAACTGGCTGGTAAACAGGAAGCAGAGTAGGAGTAAACGGGTCCTTTTCTCAATGGCAAGCAGTGACTAGTGGGGTACCGCAAGGCTCAGTGCTGGGACCCCAGCTATTTACAATATATATTAATGATCTGGATGAGGGAATTGAAGGCAATATCTCCAAGTTTGCGGATGACACTAAGCTGGGGGGCAGTGTTAGCTGTAAGGAGGATGCTAGGAGACTGCAAGGTGACTTGGATAGGCTGGGTGAGTCGGAAAATGTTTGGCAGATGCAGTATAATGTGGACAAATGTGAGGTTATCCACTTTGGTGGCAAAAACAGGAAAGCAGACCATTATCTAAATGGTGGCCGATTAGGAAAAGGGGAGATGCAGCGAGACCTAGGTGTTATGGTACACCAGTCATTGAAAGTAGGCATGCAAGTGCAGCAGGCAGTGAAGAAAGCGAATGGTATGTTAGCTTTCATAGCAAAGGGATTTGAGTATAGGAGCAGGGAGGTTCTACTTCAGTTGTACAGGGTCTTGGTGAGACCACACCTGGAGTATTGCGTACAGTTTGGTCTCCAAATCTGAGGAAGGACATTATTGCCATAGAGGGAGTGCAGAGAAGGTTCACCAGACTGATTCCTGGGATGTCAGGACTGTCTTATGAAGAAAGACTGGATAGACTCGGTTTATACTCTCTAGAATTTAGGAGATTGAGAGGGGATCTTATAGAAACTTACAAATTTCTTAAGGGGTTGGACAGGCTAGATGCAGGAAGATTGTTCCCAATGTTGGGGAAGTCCAGGACAAGGGGTCACAGTTTAAGGATAAGGGGGAAATCCTTTAAGACCGAGATGAGTTACTTTTTTCACACAGAGAGTGGTGAGTCTCTGGAACTCTCTGCCACAGAGGGTAGTTGAGGCCAGTTCATTGGCTATATTTAAGAGGGAGTTAGATGTGGCCCTTGTGGCTAAGGGGATCAGAGGGTATGGAGAGAAGGCAGGTACGGGATACTGAGTTGGATGATCAGCCATGATCATATTGAATGCAGGTGCAGGCTCGAAGGGCCGAATGGCCTACTCCTGCACCTAATTTCTATGTTTCTTTGTTTCTATAGATCAGCCACAATTGAAGGGGGGAGTAAACCTGATGGACCTAATGGCCTTATTCTGCTCCTATGACTTACAAACTTGTTCACTGGATATGTAGCTTTCTATTCGCAAAGCAAGACTGGAATGTAAATAAGTGTAAAAGCAAACAATTGCAGATGCTGGTTTAATACCAAAGATAGACACGAAGTGCTGGAGTAATTCAGCCGGTCACGCAATGTCACTGGAGAAAATGGTTGGGTGACGTTTCGGGTCGGGACCCTTCTTCAGACTGAATGTAGGTGGGGGTGGGGGGGGGAGGAAGAGGTGAAGAGCTGGAGGTGAGAAAATCAGGAGCCATCAGGGTTGGCCACATATGAGCTCAGGTGGGGCAGTGCCTGGTAAGTCTATTGTTGAAGGTGTGATCTCAAGAGAAACAATGTGGAGAACTGTGGTAAAATGACTAGGGAGGAGGAAGGGGGGCAAAGGTGAAGGGGGAGTGGGTGTAAGATGAGGTTAGTTAAAATTTGACAATTCAATGTTCATAGAGCAGTCCTGAACTATCTACCTCATTGGTGACCCTCGGACTATCCTTGATCAGATTTTGCTGGCTCTACATTGCACTAAACGTAATTCGCTTATCATGTATTTATACACTGTAAATGGATCATCATCATCTGCTGACAGGTTAGCACGCAACAAAAAGTTTTCCGCAGTGCCTCAGTACACGTGGCAATAAATTAAACTGTAACTAACATAAAGCTATGTACAATTGCCCAAGTGAAATATGAGGTGCTGTTCCTCCAGTTTGCATGTGGCCTTACTCTGCCAGTGGAGGAGATCCAGGACAGAAAGCTCAGTGTGGGTCATGAAGAATAGGAGTAGGATTAGGCCATTCAGCCCATCAAGTCAAACTCCGCCATTCAATCATGGTTGATCTATCTCTCCCTCCTCACCCCATTTCCATGCCTTCTCCCCATAGTCCCTGACACCTGTACTAATCAAGAATCTATCTGGGCCTTGTTCATTGACTTGGCCTCAACAGCCTTCAGTGGCAAAGAATTCCTCAGATTCACCACCCTCTGACTAAAGAAATGTCTCCTCATCTCTTTCCCAAAAGAACATACTTTAATTCTGAGGCGGTGTTCAAAGAAGGGATGAAGGTATAAGTTATTTGCCTTGCAACACAGTGGGGAATGTGAGATCGCTGAAAAAAACAAGATGGATGTGCTGCCTGCACTGGGGAGGACTCGGAGGGAGTGCTGTGTGTGCAGTGATCTTGGTGTTCATGGGGTCATGACGCCATGAGAACATCCCGGAGTCTGGTACAAGTGTGGACAACTTTCTGAATGTTCGGGTGGACAGGGACTGCAGAGAGAGAGTGATAGTGGTTGGTACAACTCTGGTCACGCCACGGCGAAGGAGCGTGTGTGTGTGGCCCGGACATTGAACTGATGGCTGTGGATCTCTGCTTATGCTGTGTGACCTGGGAATTCTCACACGCCGCTGTGGTGGGAGTTTATGTTTAATCTTTAAGCAGTTTTGTATCTTGTTGCTTTTTTGGTGTGACTGTATGGTAAACCAAATTTCACTGTACCTCGGTACACTTGACAACAAAGTACCATTGACGGGTTTGTCAGACGGGCAATCACGTAGGCCTAGTGTTCAGCGAAACGGTTGCCCAGTCTACGTTTGGAAATGTACTCATTGTTTTTTTTTCTCTTCTGCCCCCAGAGTTGGTCATTCCAGACGATGGGAACATATATTACGCGGTAGGCCCCTCTGCAAATTTTGACTTAATCCTGTGGAAGTGGAAGATAGGATATGAAATGCAACAACCTCTCCAGAACGGCCAAGAAGGGAATCATTGCAGACAGAATCTTGGCAAGCAGAATGAGCAAGGTCAGGCTGTGAGAGGAGGCCGTCAGTTCTTCCACACCCTCTGGTGGAGATGAATCTTTCCACTAAATATTGAGAGCCCTGGAATATATGTGCGGCCACGAAATTGTCAATAGATTCCTCAGGGTTTTGGCGTCGGGAGAACAGTTTGAAACGCTCTAGGATGTGGTTCGTGGGGAGGTCACACATCGCCATAAATTTAGCAAGCAGACATACCGGGTCCTGGACACTCTCGCCTGGTCCATAGATGAATGACTCCGATCGCTCAAGTGCTTCGGGACCAGCCAGGTTCAGCAGAAGAGAGGCTTTGACCGCAAGGGACACGGCAGGGTGAGCGATTGTCACATAATGCTCAAAGTCACGTCGGAACACACTGCCTGCGAGGTGCACCTGCTCTGATAACAGACCCGACCGTCCGAGTCATGGTGAAAGGCATGGCCCTCACGCCGTGCAGGGGGGCACATTTACCGTCTAGCAGAAAGAAAGAGAGGGGCCGAGAGGTCTTCAGCACCTTGCCCTTGCGATAAACCACAGTAAAAGTGAAGCATTGTAGCTGGAGCATCATGCGCTGGAGCCAGGAGGTTGCCACGTGTATCGGCTTGTTGAGGATGGTAACCAGAGGCTGGTGGTCCGTTTCAATGGTGAAGCAGGTGCCCAGGATATAGTCCTTGAATTTGGAGCAGGCAAAGACAACGGGTCAGCAGCTCCTTTTCAATCTGGGCATAGCGTTGTTCAGCAGTCGTCATCGTGCGGGATGCGTAGGACACAGGCAGTTGCACCCCGTCATGGATCTGCAGGCAGGCAGCCCCGAGGCCAAAGTTAGATGCATCACATGTGAGAACGATGGGGCGCTGGAGGTCAAAGTACTTCAACATTGGCATGCTGATCAGCTTGGATTAAAGGATGTCGAATGCTTTCTGGTGTTGCAGGAACCATTTTCTCCGGCTTCCTCACCCTCTTCCTCGCCGTCCCCCCCCACCCCGCTGCCTTCATCGCCCAGGGGCTCTCCTGTCCATTGCCCCTCCCATGCCCCGCTTGTTCCCGTCAGGGAAGGAGGTGATGGCGAGGTTCGGACCCGGTCTGGTCGCCTGGTCAGGCTGCCGGTCTGTTACGGCGATTACATGTGATTCTGTATTCCCATGCCGTACCGTCTGCATTTACCCTAGCACATGAGACATGGTCACCATATCACTCACTGTTTGTTTTTGTAGAGGAAGGATGTAGATGATATGTGTGTACACCTTTAATTGATAGTAACGATGTCCATGCTAACCACTCCCTCACCAGTTAGTATAATTGTAACCTTCACACCCCTAGCTCTCTCTCTAGTGATCGTGACAGACCACATACAGCTAGGGCAGTAATATGTGTTCATTAAAGTCGTAAAGATTCAATGGTGTCCATGTACCATCTTTACAATTAGGAATTTAAAAACTGGGATATCTTTATGAGATGGGAACTCTTCTCTCATTTCAGGAATTACAGTCGAAATATCATCTGAAAGGTAGCCAATACTTTAGATATCTTCAAAACGAGACTATCTGAAATCATATACCGAAGACTATCAATATATGGTTCCATACACACTAGATGAATGTATGAACAGGAACTCGGATTCAAACAAGTTAATATCATACCGCTGTGGTGGGTGTTTATGTTTAATCGTTAAGTAGTTTTGTATCTTGTTCCTTTTTTGGTGTGACTGTATGGTAAATCAAATTTCACTGTACCTCAGTACACGTGACAACAAAGGCCCATTGAAATGTTTGTCAGACGGGCGATCACATAGGCCTCGTAGGCCTAGTGTTCAGCAAAACGGTCGCCCAGTCTACGCTTGGAAATGTACTCATTGTTTTTTTTCTCTTCTGCTCCCAGAGTTGGTCATTCCAGACAACGGGAACATATATTACGCGATAGGCCCCTCTGCAAAATTTGGCTTCATCCTGAGGAGGAGGAAGATAGGATATGAAATACAACAACCTCTCCAGAACGGCCAAGAAGGGAATCATTGCAGACAGAATCTTGGTAAGCAGAATGAGCAAGGTCAGGCTGTGAGAGGAGATCGGGAGCACCATCAGTGATTTCACACCCTCTGGCGGAGATGAATCTTACCACTAAATATTGACAGCCCTGGAATAAAAGTGAATAAATTTGCCTTGACTGTATTTATCCAACAATGTGGATCGCGTTGAGTAAAAACCCTAACCTCCTCCTTGGGAAGGCAACGCTTGTCCATTGTTGAAGATTGTTTTGCACACCAGCCCTGCTCGGATCTGACTGAGGTTCTCAGGCTGGAGAGCGGTTGACAGCTTCCCCTGCGACCCTGTAAACTTCAATTGGGGGAGGCAAGGAAAAAATGTATCGGCCTACTCAGTTGACTAAATGTGGTTGTTTGACTTTGTTTCCTGCAGAGCCACATTCAAACTAGTGAACCACCTTCTCTCCAGTTAGTGGCCAGATGATGAATGCTTTTGAAAAGTGTTTCAATTGGCGTTTTTGAACTCCTGGGCAGGTATTTCCTGTCTATTTCCCCCTCCCTCCCTCCCTGCCTAATAATTTAATCTCCTCTTGGATATACAGAACTAGACCCACCTTCAACAAAGGACATCTGAAATCGTTGGTCACCAATGATATTGTACTTGTCTCAAAATTCTGGGCAGCTTTATAGAGAACTGTCATTTTGTGTGCACATTTGTAAATGTGATCTGTGTAATGGAGGGACCAGTGGAGCCATAGCAGACGTTGAGCGTCCCAACTATCTGGAAGGTGATTTTTATAGCTTTTCTGTCCTTTTATTCTGGAACAATGTTGATGTGTTCTGCACAATTATCACACATACGCACTCTCTCACTTACTCTCACTCACCCATTCACTCACCACTCTCTCACTCACTCACTCTCACTCACTCTCTCACTCACTCTCAGTCACTCTCACTCTCACTCTCACTCACTCACCAGGGTTGCCAGATTGAAAATTTAATTTAGAGCCAAACAACACCAAGGAAAAACCCATAAAAAACCCAAACATTACTAGAAAAACACAGAAAAAAAACAAACAATCATTAATATATTTTTCATACACACATCACATGAAAAGTTCCAGATCCAGATCATTAATATCCCCCCCCCACTGGAATGAGTGGAACATATGGCATAAATTTTGTCCGATGTGAAGTTTATCAGCATTTCTGGAGATGCAGTGAGGTCTTTACAACATTTGCTTGAAAGCAATAGTTCTGCCCTGATTCTCACAATAGCATCAAGATTCAGCTGCATTCTGTTTCATGCCTTTGTTTTAACAGAGAATACAATAGAAAATATCCTCTCAACTACAGCATTGGTGACAGGGGTAATTAGGCAAGTAAGGGGAAAGGTGGCACCTCTTTAATTGCCTGATGCTGAAGTACACCAATCCAAAACTGTTGAGTGTCTATAGGGAGTCTATATTTCTTAAATGGAGCTTCTTCTTTCCATCTATCATCGTGGCTATCCCTCGAGGTCGAGAATGATGGTCTACATTCCTGTTGTTTTTATGGACTCTCAGGTGGCTTATGAGTCCAATCCTAGCTTTGAAAGTTCCTCGACATTTAGGACAGGTAATTCCAGATGGCAGATCGGGCTTTGGTTGTTGCTGCTTTTCTTTCCGTTTTCTTCTCGTTTCTTCTAATTCTGCACATCTCTTGGCTTTGAATGTCGCTGTTCCTTCTTGCATGATGGTTCGCCAGAGTTTTCTGTCCTTGGCTTTGGTACCATAACATTCTTGAAGTAACCTTCATGCCTCTTGATAGCCTTGGCTGTCAGACTTATTTTGACAACTTTGTGCAAGTACCTTAGCACTTCCGTTTGTGTAATACGCCAGAAATTGTTAGCGCTCCTTTTCATCAGGAATTTTCATTTCTACTACTTTGTCAAATACCATTATGAAAGCTTCATACCACAAAAGATCACCATTATATGTAGGAATTTCTATAGGTGGTAGGGTGAAAGAGAGGTTTTGTTTAGCTACGAACGTGTTGAATTCAGCTTGCTCCTCCGCCAATTCACGTAATTCATCTTGAGATCCTTGGCTTGGCGCAAACAAATGATGGACAGTTCTCTGATAATAATACTGACTTGCTCGAGCCTGTGTATCAGGCCTCAGAAAAACATATTGAGCTGTTGGTTTGTCCCGAGCCTCTACAGATATCCCATCAGTAGTTTTCTTTGGTCTAGCACCCAGTTGCTGAGATGAAGTTTTGTCCATATTTTGGCTACATGCTAGTTCTGAGTCACGGGGGCGGATATCCTCTAGCTGCAGATTTGATTTAGCTGTTGATTCCTCTTCAGCAGTTCCTTTTCTCTTTTTTTTAATATACTCTTTTATTGGCATTCCACAGCAAACACATTTCCATAAAACGAGTTTCAGGTATAATGCTATGTGTATAATCGTCCACTTATGCTTGTCTTGAATTGCCTCTTTTTGAGATATGTACAAAACAAATAATGAAACAAGAACACAGTAAAAACTACAAACACTTAGGGAGTGATCCTTTCTTTATCATATAATCAAAAATTTGTAAGAATAAAGGCTGGCCTATGAGGCGTTACATAGTTAACCCAATTTTCCCAGTATGTCACAAATTAATCCAGTTTATAGTTAACATATGCTGTTATTTTCTCCATTTTATAAATATCCATTGTGATGTCCATCCATGCATTCAGAGTTGGGCTCTCCTGTGATAATCATTTCTTTGTGAGAGCTTTTTTACCAGCTACCATCAATATATTCAGTAAGTATTTGTCTTTCTTCCGCCAGTCTTCAGGTATGTCCAAAAAACATGGTCTTACTCTCCAGGGGCACATAGCATCTAAAAATGTAACTCTCTCCAAAAATCATCATCCAAGAATAACAGGGCAATCCCAGAGAACATAGTAATGATCTGTTTTAAATTTCCACATTTTCTCCAACAAACTGGAGAATTCCCACCGTAATGGGATTTCTGAGAAGGCGGAATAAAATATCGTCTCAGGCATTTCCAAATAAACTCCCTCCAGTTTTGTGAGCTGGTACACTTCCATTGATACCTCCATATTGCTGTCCATTCTTCCTCGGATATGATTATCACTCCTTCCTTCTCCCATTTCATTTTAATACATAGGGTTGAGGTGATTTAAGGTGATTTAAGATATATAAGGTGATTTAAGATTCAATAATCCTTTATACCGTTAACTTTAATTCTAGCAGTGGGCTTATTATATAGTGCCTGTATGGTTTTAATAATAGTGTCATGTAGGCCAAATTTATGTAGAACTCGATAGAGAAAATTCCAGTTCACAGAGTCGAATGCCTTTTCAGCGTCCACACTTATCACTATTTTTTTTTTAATGTAGTCGACAATATGTAGTGTTCGTCATATATTGTCCTGTGTTTAATGTTGCCAAATAAACCCTGTCTGGTCCTTGTGTATTAATTTAGGCAAGAACTGTTCTAACCGTTTGGCCATGATAGAAGTGAATAATTTATAATGTACATTAAGAACTGATATTGGTCTAAATGACCCACACTCTGTTTTATCTTTACCTTCTTTTGGTATAGCAGAGATAATTGCCTCCCTCTAGCTCGGTGGTGTTTGTGCCTTTTTTATAACCCAGTTTAATGTATGGAGTATAATAGGTGTTTAGTCATCTTTAAATGCCTTATACCATTCTGCCATATAATAATCAGATCCTGGTGACTTGCTCAACTTGAGCCTACTAATTGCAATGTTTAATTCACCCTCTTATGTCTCCAGTCAATATCTTGTTTTGCTCTTCATTTAAGATAGGCAAATTTAAGGGATTCAGAAAGGTGTCTACTTGAGTTTGGCTACTGCCTGGAACTTCAGAATACAGAGTTCTGTAGACTACTTCAAAGGCTTCCTGAATTTCACAATTTATGTTTCAATACTTTTGTTCTTGGGTCTCTGATTCTGTGAACTGTATTTTCAGCCATCTTTTTTTTTCCTTTACCACACCAATACTTTCATAGATTTAGAACCACTTTCATAATGCCTCTGTTTCAGGAACATTAACTTTTTCTTGATTTCTTGTGCAGCCAGATTGTTGATTTCATTCCTAGTATTCCTAATTTCCTTCAATGTATTCCGCGCCAGCGTCAATTTGTGTTTGCTTTCTAGTTCCTTCAGCTTATTTTGCAAATCCTCAAATGTTTTATTCTTTATTTTTTCTTATATGAAGATATTGCTATAATTTTTCCTCTTAGAACAGCCTTCAAATCATCCCACAAAATAGGGGGAGAGACCTCTCCGTTATCATTGAGTTCTAAATAGAGACTTATCTCCTTTTTAATCTGTTCCTTAAAGTTAAGATCATTGAGTAGGCTCGAGTTCAGTTTCCATGTAGCATTTTTTGGATGTAGGTCTAAATCAACAGATAGGTTAATAGGTGCATGGTCACTTAAATCTATTGTTCCAATTCCACAGGTGTGTATGTTATCTTTATCCTTTCCAAATGTTATAAAATAGTCTATTCTTGTGTATGGAGAGTGTGGGGCCGAGTACTGGGTGTAATCCCTTCTATTAGGGAAAAGGTCCCGCCATATATCAATTTTACATCGGAATCACGTGAGTGACTACGTGAAGAAGCCCCGCCAGGCACATGCGCGTCATTACATCGATGCATGGCGCACGGACAGGCTGGAGAACGCAGCTCCACCAGCGATATGTAGTAACCCGCAGGTAAGTCAATGTTATGCCTTTCCTGCCAGTGTTTTTTAAACTCTGTAAGTCTGGCTCGCAGAGCCAGCTAGAGTTGGTAAAATATATATTTAAACTGCGGTAATGGAGTGGAACGCGCGGGGACCGCGGTTACCACGTATAGATCGGATCGTGAGATAACGGCTGCTCTAAAGCCGGCTCCCACGATTACCGTTATTTAGATCGGGTTTGGAGATAACGGCTGCGCTAAATGCCGGCTCCAATACCCGCTACTGTTATACTGGGAGCTAAAATGAAATAAAATAAAATTAAATTAAATTAAATGAAATACTAACTTTATTTCCCAACTGCCTCCATCAATTTCCAGTGCTTCAAGGCACTTAGAAATACCAAACTAAAGCACTCTCAGGCTCATTTATCATGAGTCTGATGATATGGAAGACTCCCTCCTTTTAATTTAAAGGTATGGGAATGGCTCAACCAATGGGGGAAACTACTCCAAATTTATAGAGCCGTGGAGGGAAAAAAATTCAATTGGGATCAAATGCCCTAGGATTCCCACACAGCCTCTCGCAGAAGTCCATATAGCAAAGAAGAAAACATCGTTATGCATAACAGTGGGAATCATCCTCCCCAGCACCTTGTTTAGGGCTGAATGAGACCTCCCTAGAGCATAACTCGGGAGAAGCAGGGCAGGAAGAATCTGACCCTGAAGCTGCTGTCACTGCTTATGTGCACACACCAGCGCACACGAGCCATGCTCCAGGTGTCCCGGACGTAGCGTTAAACCTCGCTAAACCCGGAAGGGACTGGTGAGGCTATCGAAAAAACTCTAGCCGCCAAATGTAAATTACATAGTTTCTCACCAGCTCCAGAATACATTCATGGAGACTGTCATCAGTTATAAAACACCTGTAAACTGTGCTTCGCTCAAAATGTTCACCGTGAACTCGGCAAAGGCACAAATGAGTGCAACGATGCAGAGACAAAAAGTGAGATTTCAACGCATCCGCAGGTTGTTGGCAGCAGGCATTCGGAGAAGGTCCAGGGGGCACCGATGTCTGTTATTCAACAAGATATGCTGGCCTGTTCTGCAATGCCTACGTTGAACCCGAAGTTGCAGCTCTATGTAGGTTCACCATTATCCAAGCCCAGATTATTTATTTGGGGTGAACCTCCTCAAACAAGTCAAGTACCTGGAGGAACATGCCAAAACAATCCGTCTCAGCAAGACATACGTTCCTTCTGCCAGGATGCCGTCTCGCAGCTCGTTTCAGAGTGAAAGGTGACGGATCCTGGGGTAGAGCCAAGCAGAGTGGGGCCAGTGGGACAACGGTATTACTCACCTGTGCATCCCAGCTACAACCCCAATATGGGCAGGAGTAAAGGCCTGTAGAGGTACAGGTGATTTATTTTGTCCAGTATGTTCTGGGACCTCCGGTTGGGGGTAGGTTGCAATTGGGTATGATGAAGGGTGCTGCATAACATCTCATCAGCTTATACTACACACTGTCTCAAGCTTGAATTATGTCAGGAATTGATCCGCCTATACACAATATGCCTAATAGAGTATTGGGGGTTTCTGCACAAATTCAGCAGGTAAAAGAATAAATTACGGGTTGTCCCAAAAAAGGGGAATTGAGAGGACGATAAACCATCCTCAACAATTGTGTCCAATATTTTCCCCAGACAGAGAAAAGATGGGGGATGTTGAGGTATTCTGGACCTAAATCAGTTAAATTCCTATGTTCAGTATATGCATTTTTTAAATAGACACCTTCAATACTGTGAAATGGCTGTTATCACAAGGCTGTTATATGGCAACTATAGGTCTGAAAGATGCATATTATTCAGTACCAATTCATCATCAGTATCGGAGATACTTGAAATGTAGTTGGATGGGACAGCTGCGGCAATTTAAAGCATTACCAATGAGTTAACCTCAGTTCTAGGCTATTCAAAAAATTGTGGGAACCAGTGCTGGCGCTACTTTGGGCCCAGAATTGGTAAAGGCTTATCTAGATGATATTTTAATCATAAGCAACACTCAAGACACAGCTGAGGAATCGGTTTCATCAACCAAACACATATTAGAAAGGTTAGGGTTCCTGGTCCATCCAACCAAATCCAAGTTAGAGCCATCCTAAAAAAAATTTTATTTGGGATTTGGCATTGATTCAGTTGATATGTCAGTGACTTTGCCTACAGCCAAGGCTGTGGTGATCAGAGAGGTCTGTACCAGTCTCGCTGGAAAACAATATCCCTCTGGTGGCATCCCTGTAGTGCAGTTGGAGTGCAAGCTAGAGGTTATGGAAAGTGCTGGGAGAGAGTCTGTTCGCAGGAAGCGTGGGGCGCGCAGTGATGCGGTTCCATCTCAGCAATCGAGTCGGGAGCTAAGTGCAATAACGCCTGCACTGATACCAATGACTGTTGCCCCGGTGATTGAACAACCTCCAGCTGCTCCAGTGTCGCAGGGCACTGAGGCCACGGCAACAAGCAAAAAAGCAAAACGAAAGTCTGTCAGACCGGTTTTATCTGACAGGTCTGAGGAAGAAGAAGACTCTCCTCCAGACCGGAAAAGAATGTGGGGGAGACTGGAACAAATGGAGAAAATGCTCCAAACTTAATCAGTCAAGGGTCCAAAGACCCAGAGACTTCTCAGGCAGCCTCCGAAGGAGTTCCATACACTGAGTATGGTGCCTATCAAGAATGGGAATATCACTCTCCAGTGCCTTGTTTAGGTCTGGATGAGGTCTCCCTAGAGCAAGACTCGGGAGTACCGGGGCAGGAGGAGACTGACCCTGAAGCTGGTGTCCCTACTTATGTGTATACACCAGAGCACAAGAGCCACGCTCCGGGTGTTCCCGATGTAGCAAGAAATTTTGCTATACCGGAAGGGACTGGTGAGGCTATGGACGAGAACCTGGCTGCCAACATTAATAATTTGGTTTCTCACCAGCTCCAAGAAACTGTTATGACTGAAACAGTTGAACTATATATAAAGCACCCGTCAATTGTGCCTCGCTCAGGGTGCCAACAGTAAACTCTGGAATTTGGGCACCCATGAGTGCAACGATGCGAGGGCAGGAAATGCTTTTCAGCGTGTCCTCAAGCTGATATCAGCAGGCATCACTGCATTTGGGAAACATATACAAGGGTTGACAATGTCCAAAACTCAAAAGGACATGCTTGTGTTGTTCTGCAATGCCTATTTCGAACTTAATTGTATGAGGAAAATCGCCATTCGGCCAACATTGCACCCAAAATTTGCAGGACTGTGTAGGGCAAGCAACATTGAAGCACCGGATTACTTGTTCGGCGACGACCTCATCAAGCAAATTAGGGACATTGACGATAAGCCAAAGACAATTGGGCTTATGAAACTATTCATCCCTGCTCCCAGGACGTCATCTAAACAGTTAGGTTCGATGCGCAGGGTGTCGGATCACGGGGCAGGGCCCAGCAGAGGGAGGCCGATGGGGCAAAAAGATTTCCCACCAGTGCAGCCCAACAACAACCCAATATTGGGAGAAGGAGACAAGGCCGATTGTCGAGGGTGGCATCAACAACCGCAGTGAAGGCGCAGGACATGCCGATAGACTGAATCCTCGGGGCCGCAGGATGGTCTAAGGAATTGACATTTGCTAAGTTTTATGATAAACTTGTTCTTACAGTGCCAAGGTTTGGGCATGCTGTGTTGGGTCCCGTACAGGGTTTAAAGCATAGCCTGTTGACCAAATGTTATGTGTAGTTAAGCACCTGAGGCAATATATCGAGGTAACTTAGAGTCTCAGAGCCTCTCAGACAGCAATGCTCATCAGTCACAAAAAAAAACAACAACAAAAAACCCTCATAAAATGTGTCAGTATAAACTGTTTCTAGATGGTAAAACAGGTTTTGGATTCTGCTGGAGTAGACACTCATGTATTTAAATCTCACTCCACCAGGGCGGCATCAACATCCGCAGCAAGGCCGTAGGATGGTCCAAGGAATCAACTTTCTAAAATTATGATAAATCTGTCCTGACAGTGCCACGGTTTGGGCATGCTGTTTTGAGTTTCATTTGTGATTTCCCCTGGGATAAAGGAGTTATTACTGTATTGTTATTTAAAAAATGATTATTGGATAATTCGAAGAAATGTTCAATACATTATTTATTCACTACTGTGTCAACTGAAGCAGTGTGTCGTATGGAGTGCATCAACGGTATGAAATCACAGAGCTTTGAAATCTTCACGTAGTCACTCACGTGACTCCGAAGTAAAATAGTAAGATTAAACGAGAACTTACCAGTTTGAAGTTTGATCCTTATTTTATGAGGAGTTACGATGACGGATTACGTGCCCTCCGCTCCTGGCCCTCATAATCGAAAGGATCATCTGGTAGTTCTAGTCTTCTCAAAGCCTTACTATGTTACTTCGGCTATCGGTTTCTGTGTTTTCACGCCGCTGCTTTGAAGTATGATGCGCAGGCGGGGCTTCTTCACGTAATCCCTCATTGTAACTCCTCATAAAATAAGGATCAAACTTCGAATTGGTAAGTTCTCGTTTAATCTTACTATTAAACCGACCTCTTTTAAAAAGAGTTTTGACTTTCTTATGTAAAGACTTTCTATCATGAGTTTTTCTAGCTCTGCTTGGAAATGTATATTTAGGTCTCCCCCACAAATAAGAAAGCCTTCCGCTTCCATTATCATGGTATTAATAATTCTCTGGAAGAAATTAAAATCACTTCCAGGAGGTGCATATATATTCAGCAACGTAACTTGATTCCCATCTATATTTCTCCTTACTAAAATAAATCTACCATTCTTATCACTCATTTCAAATATTTTCTCAAAATTTAACTTGCTTGAGATGAGAGTAGCTGCTCCTCTCCTACGTCCTGATATATACAAGGAGAAAAAAAGTTTAGTGAAACCCATTCTTTTAAGTTTTTCGTGTTATTTGTCATTTAGATGGGTTTCCTGTAAGTATACTATATGGGCTTGTTCTTTCCTCATTTTAGTTAGAATTTTGTTGTGTTTAATTGGGTTTAACAGTCCGTTCACATTAAAAGAGATGAATTTTACCTTGCCATTAGCCATTTGTATTTAACTTTCTGTGTATCAGTAACATGGTGAAATTAGACATAACAAATCTACTCCCTGAACAGATAAAAACAAAAGAACATATGAAAAAACAAAGGCATGATTCCAAGGTAGGGTTCTCCAGTGGATGATCCTGGGCTAGGCTTGAGGAAAAGCCTAGTTGTAGGGGAGAGCCTCTCTCATCTGTGAGCTGAGGGCCCCCACTGCAGCATCCAAAAAGAAAAATAACTCCATCCATAAGGCAGAACACACCTCCCTGTATACTCCCCCCTGTATTTATCTTCATTTAAATAGGGGAAAACAGATGAAATAATGCACCGTCAATTTTAAAGTTCTGTTCAGCTTACGTACATTTAAAAAGTGATCCATAACTTAAAGCTCTTCTGAAGATGAGGGCTGTCTTCTGAAGACTCGTAGTCTCTCCACAATGTCCTTCTCCCACTCCTCGGCCATCCCCTGCGGTCTTGATCTTCCCACCAACTCCCACGCAGTGCGGGACAGTTGCTCTGCCAGGCTCCCTTTCAGTGAGGTCACTCTGACAGGCAGTCCTCTGTTCCTCATGTCAGTGGTCGCCTCATCCACCGTCTGGTACAGCCGTGTCTCGTCATCGTAAAATACTCGTAACTTGGCGGGGTTTGGAAGCGGATCTTGTTCTGCTTTAACACCCGTTTCGCCTCAGAATATTATTTTCGCTTCTGTAACACAGCTGGGGCATAGTCTTGATCGAAGTATATTACTCTCCCTTTCAAAAACACTTGTTTCTGTCCCCAGGCCTTGTGCAAAATCTCCTCTTTCGTTTTGTAGCAGAGAAATCTGATTATTATGGATCGTGGTTTATCTCCTGGGTCTCCGGGGGGTTTTGGGGCGAGCGATCGGTGCGCTCTCTCGATGTGATGCTCTGTGGTGGGTGGACGTTCAAATGTCCCGCAATAGCTTATCCACAATGTCCACCATAGACAACCCCTCAGCTCCTTTAGGAACATTGTATATCCGTATCCGTACTAGGTCGTGTAGCTTGTTTTCTTGCTGGTTTATCACTTTTATCATCTTAGCTAGGACCTGCTCCACGTTTAGCACACGGTCTTCCACCCTTTTGAGCTATCTTCACCACCGCTATTTTTAGATTAACCTTGGTGAGTTCACCCTTAATATCAATTTGCTGTTCTTTTGTGTCTTTGCGAAAGTCCCGTATCTCCTCCAAAACAGCGGCTAAACTTAGCTCTATGTATTTCTGCTGCGGGATGTTGCTAGCTTCGCCCTCTTGTAGCTTTGTAGGTGAGCCGTCCGTGTTTTCTTCGTTTTCGGGTTGTTCAACGGCTCTTTTCTTGTTTGCATCTCGTCTTCCCATTCTTGCCCCTTTCATCAGGTCAGTTATTCTCAATAAACGTTATATTTGACAAACTAACAGGGCTAAATAAGTATTTTTCAGAGGAGCTGTTATCTCATGCTGCCATTCAGGATGGTGACATCACCAGACTCTCCGATCAATTCCTTTTCTCATATAAGAGTTAATCGCTTCAGATGCTTTAGAGCACATCTTGAACCCTCACTTTCCATTATCTCCTTCGATTTGGCAACGGCGAACTTGTGGCTAGTTTCAGGTGTGCTTTTCGTCGTCTCATCTCTTCTTCTTGTCGCCTCATCTCTTCTCTCAGCTGTTCTTCTTGTTTCCTCGTCTCTCCTTTCAGCTGTTCTTCTTGTCGCTCAATCACATGTTTCTTCTCCAAGGCATTTGTTTCTATTGAGAGAAAGCTAGATCAACTTTAACTTCCATTCGAGCAGAGGCCCTTGACGCTGAACTGGCTATAGAACCAGATTTATGTCCTGATCTTCATGTAGATACATTCAAAATAATATCTTGTGGTGTATCTTGTGTGCTCTCCTCTTCCATTCCAGCACCTTGTTACATAGCTCTTTCAACTGTTGAGCACGTAAGTTGTAGTATAATTTCAGTTAACCACCTCTTCCATGAAATCATCGAATAACTTCCCCTTTTCTTCCGACGACTGGGTGTATATTTTGCTTTCTTCCTGAGGCAACTGTAAACACAGCAGTACATTTTGTTCCTCACCTACCTCACGACAGAGGTTGAACAGTTGAACTAGATTAGATCATACTTAATTCATGTTCTCATCTGATTTATTAGTTTCATCTGATTTTCAATTTGTTTGGTAACCTGTTTCCATAACTTGTTTCTGGGTTTCTTTAAGGTAGGCAACTTTGGTCTTATTAGCTTCTTCCAGATACCTTGGCCTTATTCCACCACCTTGTGGCTCCTCTGACTCACCTGCTCCATCTTGTTCCATGGATTTAAACAGGTGTTGGCTGTTTGCCAAATCTGGATTTTGGACAAACAGGGGCTTCTTCAATTTGCTTCAGTCACTATTGATAAACATTATTATATTATTATATTGATAAACAGCTTAATTATTGCCCTGATCAGGTCTCTACTTTACTGATAACTTTGCATGGGGTCTCTGTTGCTTTTCTTCAAGCCTTTCTGTCTCCCTACTGCTCCAAACATGTGTCAGACCTCATGTGCATATGCTGAGTCTGTATAAACTTCAACTTTCTCACCTTGGCTCATGTCACATGCTTCTCCTAAAGCCTTAATTTCTGCCAAATGAGCTGAGCAAGCTTCCAATTTAATTAACTTAAATTCTAATTCATCCTGTTGCACCACTGCAAGCCCTGCATAATTACTATTATGATCCCTTTAACAAGAAACATCCACAAACAAGACCCTTTTGTTCTCTTCATTCAAAGGCTCTGATTGTAAAACATTTCCCAGACTTGTGTGTCCTGCTTCCTTCATTATTTTCCTTAATGGCATCACAATTTCAACATACTTTCCAATCTAGTCTGAAATATATCCTGCCATTCCCAAGAACATCATCACCTGTCCTACTGTCTGAGGTTTGGCAGCTTTAATTATTGCCTCAATTTGATCCTACGCTATAGCTTTTACTCCTTTGGATATTACTCGTCCTAAATATTCTGCCACCTGTCTCACTCACATTGCTCCTCACTTGTGGACAAAATCAAATACTTTCCAGCAAACTTCTGATTTCATGGCTAGGTGACATCCCATTTCCTGATACCCCTTTTCCATGATCTGAATTATAACACTTGAGTCTTCAGGGCATTTGGGCTCTGTCATAGGATTCACTGTTGTCACCACAATTGACAACAATCATCATACCCAGAACAGTTCACAGGTACGAGTCTCACCTTTTCAGCTGGTTCTCCAGATAGGCTGCTATTCTTTGCCTCTCCCATTGGCTCTCCCCTTAATGCATGGGGGTCCACCTTAAGTGGGTGACATTGTCTGAGGGACTGCCATACCCTCTGCCTGACTGTGTCAAACAGCATGCCATTGATTATTGATTTATTCACAGCATTTTTATACCAGCCATCTTCAGGAGTTCTGTCAGTTTAGTGGTTCCTATTACTTTCTCCAACAGTGCCTTCAAATCTCCCATAGCCAATAAGCGTCCCGCGTTCTCCTCCTCCAAAGCCCTAATCCATTTCCTGCTCCATTAGGACTATTGGGTAAGGTATTTTTTAGCCCTCTCAGGTTCTGGGTGCCCCAAAGGATAATCTGTGTCTATTCTGCTCTTTTCTTTTTAAAGCAGTGTCATTAATTTATGCCTCTGTTCCTGTTCCTCTTCTACTATCACCGTCCCACTTTAATCATATTTTTGGTGTGCCATCTTTCTTATTCTAAACTCAATTTCTAGCTTCTCAGATAATCTAGCCTCCTTTACAATTTATCCACCTTCCTGTTAAAATCTTCCACTGTCTTCTCCTGTCTAATTACCTTCACACCTCTCCTGTTGTTTCCTGCTTCTGTTGCCTCCTCAATGCCTCGCTCTCCTTTCACTCTAAACTGCTTAAGTACATCTAACTCCTTTTCTCTTCTTTTCCCACCTTTCCAACTTATCTGTGGGCATATAATTAATAATTAATACTTCCATCTTGTCACACATAAATGCTTTATATATCGTCTTTAGATACAGGGAACGTTTTACTTAGCAATTCAACGTACTTATTGTATTATCTTGTGTTGTGCACTTTATCAATCAATCCAGTCGTTGTCCGTACTCTTTTTCTGCCCCCCTTCTGTAGTTCTCCATACTATCCTATACACTGTCTGTTTCTGAAAATTTCTGCAATCAGAACAATCCACTTCGAAAGACCTCAGTGTCCCCGTGAAATCTCAGCTGGATTGTCACATGATAATGTTCACTTTTTCTGTCAAACAGGAGTGATCAAAGATGTTATAATCCAGAAAAATCCAGTGGTTTAGCAAAATACCACTTGAACTGATGACTAACCCATTGTCAGCCCGGTCCCTTTTTCCCGGGCTCCATTGATTTATTACCCTTCCCCAACCAAAATATTTATCTAAACAAACCATAAAAGCTGGTCGTGTTTCAGATAAATACATTCTTGTAACAATTTTCTAAATTAACTTACTGAAAAGAAATATAAAAGACACATCAGAAAAACCAAGCAACTTACATTTTCCAACTTTCCACATTTAAGTTGAGAGGAAACACAGCATTAAGCGTTACCTTACTGCAGAGGGTAGCTGTGTATAGCTTCACCCCCCTGCTTGGTTTCTTAAAGAGACACACACACCTATCCTTACAACATGTGGTTTACAACAAACAAAGGACTTATCACATATATAAACTTCAGCATTCATTCAAAAACCGGTTTTACACACAAATCACATTCATTCTATTCTTACTTCAAAGCACACAGGGGTCATATGAATGTCACACTTGATTAATGATAGTTGCTTCTTGGCTAGCTCACACACCCTGCCCCTCTCTTGCTATCTCCAGGGGATGGAATTCCAAACTCATCCGTGGGCCTCTTTATGACTCCTCACCAACAGCATTACAGATCAAATGAAATGTTACAGCTGCAGAACCACTTTTGATCTCAGATCAAAACAAAGTTTATCTCAACATATGTGTAATCAAACGTAGCAAACTTAATACGGAGTCCATTATTATTCCAGCCTTGTGGTCTTGGACGTATAAACAGTCATAAATCCTGAGCCATATTTTCACAACACTTCACAAGAATGTGACATAGAGAAAGAGCAAATGACCTGTGACCAAATGGCCTGTGACCTGAGAACGGGCCCCATTGCCAAATTACTTTTAAATACACATTATATAAGATACATTTAATATAGAGGATAATATTTACTATTAAGGTGAGACTCCCCTTAACTCATGATGTCACATGACAGCCCTCGTAACCACTGACGAGGGTTCGACCGTAAGTAGTCTGTCTATCAGCTGGCTGAGTAGCAAATAAGCTTCTTGGCTTCTTTCCAAACTTTAGCAGATCTTAAACTTCTCCAGACTCTTCAGAAGCCGTTCGAATTAAAGAATTTCAGCTACTGAATTCAGCATACATAATAGTCGTTCTACTCACGATTCCGTGAAAGTCTTCCTCCCTTAGATGTCACAATAAGTCTCGAAGCCTGGCTGGCTGAGATCTATTTTCTTCAGTTCCTCTTCCAAGGAACCGGTCTTCAGTTCCTCTTCTGGAACTAAGTCTTCCAGCCTAATCTCTCTCCAGAGATCCAGCCTAATTTCTGTCCCTCTTCTACCACCTCCTGTCTGTAAGGTAGCTTTCGACTTGATATCGTGACAGATTATTATATCGTTCAAGGAATTGCTCCCTCTAGCCACTAGGAGAAGACACGGGATAAGGAGATAGCGTCGTTTTACACATGGAAGCTCTCCACGAGACATTCAAAGCTGTAGAAAGATAAATCTTCAACACACAGTCTCTTGATTAATATTTTATTTATTGTCGAAGTAAAACAGTAAATTATTCATCCAAGCTTCTTCTTGATAAGTACATTTTACCCTTAGTCAAGCTCCAGCATGTGGCTCCGAAACATAAGAAAACTTCTTTGGTGTTGGAAAGCTCTGACCCATGGTCGAAAGCTATACCGTCCCACCATGCTTCCTCCGAACTAACTAAAAAACTACACGCTTCTCCCAAGAATCCCAGCAGCAAACACGCCTCCCACCCACATAATTACAGGCAGACAACATTTAAAGGCAAATGCCATAACTTATGACACACAAAATTAAGCCAAATGGTCACTACACTCACTCTCTCACTCATACTCTTCACTCACTCACTCACTCACTCACTCACTCACAGTCTCACTCACTCTGACTCTCTCTCACTCACTCTCACTCACTTTCTTTTTCTCACACACTCTCTCTCTCTCTCGGTAACCATGTGCCTATGATCTCTCGTGAGCAAGTGTTTGAAGAAGCTCACAAACAAAGATCTGGAGTTCTACTCTTTTTTTTTCCCTCTCTTCCTTCATCCGGTCCACCTTAGCTGAAACACCGGTAACTAATACGTTCATCAGACATGGACTGCTCCGAACCACCACCAACATAAAAGTTTCAAAATCTCGGCCCTTTCTCAGCATTGAGCACACTAATGTAAAAAGAAAATGTATCAACGGTATTGGACACAGAGGTTAAACGCAAATTGGCTGCAGTATCAGTGAAACTTTCTGTATGTATACTTTTGTAAATAGTTTTCAATATTCCTTTTTTAAAATTTGTTTTTAAGAAAATAGCTATTATAAATTAATTTCAATGCATCAATTTGTTTTTTGAAATAACGTTTTGAGAAATTTAAGGCACTAGGCTGTGGCGCCTGTTATTTTTCTGCTCTGACCATAACTGCTGCTCTCTGCATGTTGTTTATTTGTTGTTCTGAGTTTGGTTCCATGGTATGGATTAGGTATTGGGAGTACTGCCATCTCTTACACATCACAGATCCAAGCACAAGCCTGATTTCCCAATAAGCTGTTCACGCACTATTTATGGTAACTCCCTTCAATAACATTATCGAGATAGACACAAAGTGTTGTAGTAATTCAGTGGGCCAAGCAGCATATCTGGAGAAAAACGGTGGGTGATTTTTTTTTTTTTTGTTCAGAGATACAGCACAGATACCGGCCCCTTCAACCCATCATGTCCATGCCGATCAGCCAGCCCCGCACACTAACGCTATCCTTCACACACTTACTTACTTAGACTTAGTTCCTCCCACACTGTTGAGAGCATTGGGCAGCAAGCTTTGGCCATTCTGTTCGGTTATGTGCAACGTCTTCCACCCTCGATAGGTTAGCGTCCCGGGCTTCCAAATCCTACCGGAATGTTTGCCTCCATGTGAGTTTTGGTCGTCCTCTTTTCCTTCTTCCGTCAGCTTGCCAGGTCATTGCTATCTTAGGTGCACGTTCTGATGACATTCTGAGTACATGTCCTGCAGATTTCATCCTGCGTGCCTCTATGTCCTGGCTGAGAGGCTTTGTTGCAGTTTCATGGTAGATCTCCTCGTTTGTGATGTGGTCTCTGTAGCTAGTCTTCAGGATCCTCCTCAAGCAGCGTTGTTGAGATGCATCCAATTTATTTTTCATCAGCACATTCATTTTCCATGTCTCACTGGCACAGAGGGCTGTAGGGAGGACTGCGGACTGGAAGAGTTTGACTTTTAGCACCTTGAATATCACGCCACTAGACCATATTGGCTGCATTCGTCTGAAGATTGGTGCAGCTTTATCAATTCGGGGGATTTTATAATTTTTGCCGAAGCTAATTAAAACCCTAGCATCTTTGGCATGTGGGAGAAAACTGGAGCACCTGGAGAAATCCCATGAAGGTCACGGGGAGAACGTAAAACTCCGTACAGACAGCACACATAGTGTGGATCGAACCTGGGTCTCTGGCGCTGTAAGGCAGCAGGTCTACCGCGGGTGATGTTTCGGGCCGAGACTTTCTTTCAGACTGAAAATAGAAGGGAGGGAACTGGAGCTAAGAATAGACTAGAAACATAGAAAATAGGTGGAGTAGGCCATTCGACCCTTTGAGCCAGAACCGCCATTTAATATGATCATGGCTGATCGTCCAGAATCAGTACCCTGTTCCTGGTTTCTCCCCATATCTCTTGATTCCATTAGCCCAAAGAACTAAATCTAACTCCAATCAAACACATCAAACAAATCAGGACCGGCAACAGATGACCAAGGAAGGGTGGACCCCATAATGGTCCATTGTTGGCTGGGGAAGAGGTGATAACCAAGGGATACAATTAACATTATTTCTGACCAAAACATTGCCTATCCATGTTCTCCAGAGATACTGTTCCACTCAGATATTTTGTGTAGACCAGCATCTGCAGTGGAGCAGTCTGAAGAAGGGTCTTGACCCAAAACGTCAACCATTCCTTCTATCCATAGCTGCTGTCTGACCTGCTGAGTTACTCCAGCATTTTATGTCCAGCATCAGCAGTTCTTTTTTTTCACATTCTCCCTTCTATCCATTTCTGCCCCCACTCCCAATTCCTCCGTCTGCACCGTATCTGCACCCAGGATGAGGTGTTCCAGACCAGGGCATCGGAGATGTCCTCATTATTTAGGGAACAGGGATTATAGATGATTATCGATTATAGATGAGGCTCTCACCAAGGTCTCCTCTATATCCCGCAGCTCTTCGCTCACTCCTCATCTCCCTACTCGTAACAAGTACAGAGTCCCCCTTGTCCTCACCTTCCACCCTACCAGCCATCGCATCTGCGCTCCCACCTTCACCTCCTTTCTCCATTTTGTACCGACATTTGACACAGTAATATTTAAAAGATGGAGGAAGGAACTACAGATGTTGGTTTACACCGAAAATAGACACAAAAACAGCGGGTCAGACAACATCTCAGGAGAAAAAGAATAGGTGACATTTTGGGTCCAGACCCTTCTTTGGACTCAAGTCCATTGCCATCTGTAAAACATCTGTCATGTTTCAAGTCTGACGTCTGACTCAAAGGTAGACTTCCAAAATATATTGGACATTTGGGCATAATTCCAGAAAGTTTAGTTTAGAGATACAGCACAGAAACAGGCCCTTCAGCCCACTGAGTCCGTGTCGACCACCGATCATCTGCACACGAATACTAGCCCACACACTAGGGACAATTTACCATTTTACCGAAGCCAAATAAGCTAAAAACGACTACATTTTTGGACAGTTGGAGGAAACCAGAGCCCCTGGAGAAAACCCACTCGGTCGCGGGCCGAATGTACAAACTCCGTACCAATAGCACCAAATCTAATATGTCAGAATCGAACCTGGGTCTCTGGTGCAACACTACCGCTGTGCCGCCCCTGAATGTATCCATCTGCAAATCCTTGGTATTGTACTTGTTACATAGCTCGCTTGAATGAGCTTTCCAATTACACAAAGTGGCATTCTCTGTTACAGGATTCTCAGTAGGATTTGCAATAGAATGTAAGGATTTCTGGCTGTCCATTGCTATGAATCCAGCTGTTTTCCTTGCTGGTTCTGGTTAGACAGATGTTTCCCATAAATAGTCTAATGACCCAAATTTTACAGATGGCAACAGACTTGAGTCTGGACCCAAAATGTCACCTATTCCCAATAATGACCCAAATGAATTGGAGAAGTGCACAACAAGTCCAGAAATCAGTTTAGCATTTTGATTAATATGTTCTTTTAAACATGATTAGTCGTAGAATGTGCAACTTCTCATGTATGGTCTGTAAACTCTTCCTATATTGCGATCTAATTATGCTTCTAAACTGCTAGCCAAACAGTGTTTAATCCCGCTGAACACTGAAATGATCAAAAGTGGCTGATGCAAAACGTCGCAAAAGTCATGCTACACACCTTTTAGATTTGCTTTTTATAGATCCAGTGTTGAAATGGGCCCTTTGGCCCACCGAGTCCACGCCGACCACCGATTACTCATACACTAGTATTATCCTACAAACTAGGGCCAATTTACAGAAGTCAATAATCTGCACATCTTTGGATGCCCATTCTAATGACTTTGCCTG
The DNA here is from genome assembly GCA_035221665.1 of Okamejei kenojei. Lineage (NCBI taxonomy): Eukaryota > Metazoa > Chordata > Chondrichthyes > Rajiformes > Rajidae > Okamejei > Okamejei kenojei. The sequence goes on along the minus strand of CM069140.1, from coordinate 2,508,057 downwards.
CCCATTCCTTCCACAGACGCTGCCTGGCCTGCTGAGTTACTCCAGCACTTTGTGTTTTGCTCAAGATTCCAACATCAACATTTCCTGTGATCCCATCATATTTTTGCTTGGTTCTCAGATACATTAAAACTTTTAGACTTTGGAGATGACTCCACCTTATTTTCTCTTACATCTTCAAGCTTTTGCAAAGCCAAATAATTAGTTTAGTTGAGTGATAAAGTGTGGAAACTGGTCCTTCGGCCCACCGAGTCCGCGCCAACCAATGATCATCCTCCACAATGATCATCCTACACACGGGGAGAGCATACAAACGCCATACAGACAGCACCTGTAGTCCGGATCAAACCAGGGTCTGCCGCACCAAAGGTTCTTAATGATAGACAGTGCTGGGTGAGCCAGCATCTCTGGAGAAAATGGATAGGTGACGTTTCACAGAGTGCTGGAGTAACTCAGCAGGTCAGGCAGCATCCCTGGAGAAAATAGATAAGTAACATTTCGCAGAGTGCTGGAGTAACTCAGCGGCTCAGGCAGCATCTCTGGAGAACATGGATAGGTCTCGTTTTGGATCAGGACCCTTCTTCGGACTGATTGTGGGAGGGAGGGGGTGGATTGGAATCAAGAAAAGACCAGGACAAATCAGGACCGGCAACAGATGACCTCTGGCAAGGAAGACCCCTGGTACAGCAACATAGAAAATAGTTGCAGGAACAGGCCATTTGGCCCTTCGAGCCAGCATTCTATATGATCATGGCTGATCATCCAGAATCAATACACCGTTGCTGCTTTCTCTCCATATCCCTTGATTCTGTTAGCTCTTAGAGCTATATCTAACTGATATGCTAATTCGTCTGCGGACGTGGCGCCAACGGACCAGTGGCCGAAGCAAAGAAGTATAAGCCAAAGAACCGAATGGAAATGAAGCCGAAATGCCAATAAACCAAAAGTGTCTGAAGGCGAAACGGCTACCAACTGAAAGGATGGGACGCCTAAATGCAAACTAACCAAAACGGCGCGTCGCATAAAAGCAAACTTACTGAATGGCCGCTCTGTCGAAATGCCACCTACCCGAAATGCGGCATTGCCTACAAGCCAAAGGACCAACTGCCACTCAACAGAAAAGTCCAATAGCGGACATGAAGTTGCCAGGGGGCATGACTTGTCAGCGATTGGTCCAGAACCCCACGTCCATCACATCACAGTGAAGGCATGAACATTGTCCCAAACCTCCGCTGCACCCGACACGCAGCCTGCGGAGGGTGGCCGTGGGAGAGTGGGGGCTGTCCCGAGGAATGCACACCTTCGGCTGCTTTCAACTTGGTGCTTGGGTTCAGATTGCCCAGTCACCTATGGCTTGTGTGGGATACTCCCGAGAGATGAGGGAGGCTCCTGTCTCCCTCATCTCTCTCTCTCCCTTCTCTCTCTCTCTCTTCTCCTCTCTCTCTCCTCCTCTCTCTCCCTCCGTTCTCTCTCCCCTTCTCTCCCCCACCCCCTCCTCCGTCTCCACCCATTCTTCAGAGAGCGTCTGAAAGGTCGCGACCCGAAATGCATCTCTCCAGAGATGCTGCCTGTTTTGTGAATGGAAATCACCCTGGTGTGGAGGTTGGGGTCCGATGGCGGTGCACCACGGTCATTGACTGTGGGACGCTCCCGCAGGCGGAGACGGAGGAGAGAGCGAAGGGGAGAGAGAGAAGGGAGAGGGGGGGGGGGAATCACCCTGTGGGGGTTGGGGTCCGATGGTGGTGCAGGGCCGGCCTTAAGGGGTGCGGGGCCCAATTGGGAACAATTTTGGTGAGCCCCAGTTTCCCAGCCAAGGTCTGTCAGCCCAGTTATTTAGTATATATTATGAAATTGTACACTAGGTGGCTATGGATTATACATTGCATGATTCTCTCCTGCTCCCGTTTGACTGGTAGTACCTCCACTGGCTTCAACACGTTACCGTAGCAGCTAATTACCATTAAACTGCATTATGCGATTGGACACAATGCGATTGGACACAATTGGACAGCGGCTGATTGGACGGGAGCAGACCTATTTGTTGATTGGACGGGAATTTTAAGGCAAGCTGGTTGGTGATTGGACGCAACCCCCTTAGAGACAGCAATTGATTGGCCGCCAAATGATCAGGCACAAAATAGGAAAACAAAAATCGCTGGTCGGTTCAAACTCAGTGGACTATCTGGCTGTATCTCCAAACTAAACAGTATAACATGCAGGTACATTCATTTAAAATAAAATGCAGTGATTATTTCACATGATTTCTCACTGTGTAAAGCTCAGAATCTGACCAATTTCTGTTTAACACGTTTGGTCTGCCGTGAGCATATTTCTCTCCCAAAACAGTTCATATCTAGCAATACGATCACGAACCAGACAGCAGTTGGACACAGTCATGCGATTAACAAGCGATTGATAAGATTTGATGAGGCACCCTGAGCTTTTTTGCACTAGTATTAGGGTTAAGTTATTGAATGTAGTCGTTTCTCATACAATCTATGAGTATTGTGTTTACACGCCTGTTATGCTGCTGCAAATAAGAATTTCATTGTGTTGTGGGTACACATGACAATTATACATTTTTGACTCTCCACTCATGCATTTGTGCAATAGAAAACGGGTAATCATTGTACTCTGCGCCGTTAAAAAGAGTCAGCAGTTAGTCAGGAAGTGACTATTCGCCTCCAAAGAGCAACCCTTTGTTAGGTGGCTTCACTAAATGGTGTGACTCAATATTCCTCCAGCAGTTTGTTTTTTTTTGCTCAAGATCTGCAGCATCTGCAGTCGCTTGCGATTTAATACTATGTTCCGCTGCGATCTAACTCATGGATGGCCCATGCTGAAGCACACGCAGCATTGAAATGCTTATACGACAATTAACAAGAATATTGAACAATACAGTAACATGTAGTTCAGAGGACACTGGGGTTTAATTTTACAAAAACGGCCATTTTCATGAAGCAAGTCACTTTTGGCAACTATACCAGTTTTTAAAGAAGATGCACTTTGCACTGACCACTTTAAAATAAATCAGTGGTTAACTGGAAATGTCAACTTGATGGTGTGCCTGCCACCAAAGCAGCAGGCACCATGGGAGGAAGGTGGGGGAGAGGGAGATGAATGTGGACGGACAGGGAGTGAAACAAAACGATAAAGAGCTGGTTTCAGTCCAACAGCAGCACAAAACATGAAACAGCTGGTCACAGGGCTAAGAGGGTGATGTGCTTCAGGCTGCGGTTGGATTGAAACCAGCTCTTTATCTTTTTGTTTCACAGAATCACTTCAAGCACGGTCTCTGCATTATAAGTGCAACATGAACAGTTATGGAAATGGGTTTTAGGAACTAGGAGTACGCTAAGGTCCGTGAGGCTGAGGTTGGGAAGGAAAGGGGGAGGGGGAGGGGGAGGGGGGGGGGGGAGGCGCTATTTGATATTGTGTAATTTTCATTATGTTTTGATGTGTTGTATCATATGATTGTGTCAAATAAAGTTTTTGAAAAGAAAAAAAAAGGCGGGAGAGAGGCAGGGAAGAGAGAGGAGAGAGAGAAGAGTGGGGATAGGAGGAGCAAGAGACGAGGGGAGAGAGAGGAGGAGAGTGAGGAGGGGAGAGAGGGGAGAGAGAGAAGGGCGAGAGAGAGAAGAGGGGAGAGAGAAGGGGGAGACGGGAGCGTGGGGTTCATTTTCCCACACAAGGCATAGGTGACTGGGCAATCTGAACCCAAGCATCAAGTTGAAAGCGGCCGAAGGTGTGCAGCCCCCACTCTCCCACGGACAACCTCCGCGGGCTGCGGGTCGGGTGGAACGGAGGTTTGGGACAATGTTCGTGCCTTCGCAGTGTTGTGATGGACACAGGAGTCTGGACCAATCGCGGACAAGTCCCACCCCCCGGCAACGTCATGTCCGTTATGGACTTTTCTGATCCTTTGGCGTGTAGGCGACACCGCCTTTCGGGTAGGTGGCATTTCGACAGAGCGGCCATTCGGTAAGTTTGCTTTTAGGTGACGCAACTTTTCAGTTTGTTGGCTTTTAGGCGTCCTGCCCTTTCGGTTAGTTTGCATTTAGGCGTCCCATCCTTTTGGTTAGTAGGCATTTCGTCTTCAGACTCTTTTGGTTTATTGGTGTTTCGGCCTCGTTTCCATTCGGTTCTTTGGCTTCGACTTCTTTACCTCGGCTTCTTGTCTGTCGGCACCACTTCCGGGTACCAGGCTGATTATCTGCTAGGGATGGTGTGATCCTGAGGAATAAATTGTAAACTATGGAACTGGTTTCTGACTTTTAGTGCAAGAGGGGGGGGGGGGGGGGGGGGGGGGGTAGAGGAGGAAGGGGAGCATATGTAGAACTTACCTAAACTCAGAGAATCCAATGTTTACATCGCTGGGTAGTGAGTTATTCCTCCATGTTGTGTACAGCCTCAATCTGGCAATGGAGGAGGCCCGGGACACATTTCTTCAAGGCACACACATGTCGTAGGTAGGACAGTGGAAGATAGAATATATTCCTCACCAGTGTGAGGTGAAGTACTTGGTGAGGGCTATTCAGGGTGGGACATGCGTAGGGAATGGTGGATTCCTAAGGAGTATCGACCAATGGGGACTTTGGAGTACAAGGATCCTTGAAATTGGCAACATTTAAGGTGGTGAAGAAGACGTACAGGATAATTACCTTCAATATCTGTTGTCTCCACTACTGATTTTACGGCATCCTTGGTTCCAGAGCCGTTCTGGAATATCTGTTTTGCCGGACCAACAGTGAAGAGCTTTTTTGGTGTGGGCTATCCAGTCAGTGGAAAAGCTATACATGATGACAATCAAGCCGCTCACGGACAAACGATAAAGGGTATAATGTTTAGTGCAGATAAAGTGAAATAAAGTCCTATTATAGATAGTTCAAAGGTCTCCAATGAGGTAATGGGAGCACATGACCGCTCTCTAGTTGGTGATAGGATGGTTCAGTTGTCTGATAACAACTGGGAAGAAAACAGACCCTGAATTTGGAGGTGTGAGTTTTCACACTTGTCTAATGGGAGAGGGGTGAAGAGGGAGTGAACAGGGGTGAGACTGGTCCTTGATTATGCTGCTGGCCTTGCCGAGGCAGCATGAAGTGTAGATGGAGTCAATGGAAGGGAGGTTGGTTTGTGTGATGGTCTGGGCTACGTCCACAACTCTCTGCAGTTTCTTGTGGTCTTGGATGGAGCTGTTCCCAAACTCTGATGTGATGCATCCCGATAAAATGCTTTCCACGGCGCATCTGTAGAAATTGGAGAGTTATCAGGTAACCAAAGTCTGCAAATTTCAACCCAAAATCCCACAGTGAAGAACAATGAATATAAAATTGAGCGAAGGAAATAGGCAACGTTTCGGGCCCAAACCCTTCTTCAGACTGATGTAGGGTGGGGGGGGGGGGGGGGGGGGGGGGGGGGGGGGGGTGGGAAGAAGAAAGGAAGAGGAGGAGGCTGAGGGAGAGCTGAGAAGGGGAGGAGCAGCAAGGGCTACCGGAAATTGGAGAAATCAATGTTCAAGCCGTTGGGGTGCAGACTGTCCAAGCGGAATATGAGGCGCTGCTCCACTTTCTTGTGGTGCTTACTCTGGCCATGGAGGGGGCCCAGGACAGAAAGATAGAATTCAGAATGGGAGGGGGAGTTGAAGTGCCGAGCCACAGGGAGATCAGGTTGGTTAATACGGACCGAGCGGGGGTGTTCGGCAAAACAATGGCCAAGCCTACGCTTGGTCTCACCGATGTAGATCAGCTGACATCTAGAGCAGCGGATGCAATAGATGAGGTTGGAGGAGGTGCAGGTGAACGTCTGTCGCACCTGGAACGACTGCTTGGGTCCTTGAATGGAGTCGAGGGGGGATGTAAAGCGACAAGTGTGGCATCTCCTGCCGTTGCAAGGGAAAGTGCCCAGGGAGGGGATGGTGCGGGTGGGAAGGGAAGAATTGACCAGGGAGTTACAGAGGGAGCGGTCTTTGCAGAGAGCAGATGGGGGGGAAAATGAGAAGATGTGGCGAGTGGTGGAGTCATGTTGGAGGTGGCGAAAATGACGGAGAACTATTTGTTGTATGTGACGGCTAGTGGAGTGGAAGGTGAGGACTAGGAGGGAGGGATGGGGAGAGAGAGCAGTGTTGCAGGATATTGAAGAGACCCTGGTGAGAGCCTCATCTATAGTAGGGGAGGGGAACCCCCGTTCCCTGAATAATGAGGACATTTCCGATGCCCTGGTGTGGAACACCTCATCCTGGGAGCAGATGCAGTGGAGACAGAGGAATCTTCCCATCTCCCTCACCCCCCTTGTCTGCTTTCCGCAAAGACTGCTCCCTCCGTAACTCCCTGGTCAATTCTTCCCTTCCCACCCGCACCACCCCCTCCCCAGGCACTTTCCCTTGCAACCACAGGTAGACGCAATATGGTGGAGTAACTCAGCGGGTCAGGCAGCATCTCTGGAGCAAAGTAATGGGTGATGTTTCAGGTCATGACCCTTCTTCTGTATGGTGTCAGATTAGGAGAAGGGGAAGTGCAACGAGACCTGGGTGTACTTGTACATCAGTCACTGAAAGTAAGCATGCAAGAAACAGAAGAAAGCTAATGGCATGTTGGCCTTCATAATGATAGGATTTGAGTATAGGAGCAAAGAGGTCCTATACTCCTGCAGTTGTACAGGGCCCTGGTGAGACCACAACTTGAGTATAGTGTGCAGTACTGGTCTCCTAATTTGAGGAAGGACATTCTTGCTATTGAGGGAGTGCAACGTAGGTTCACGAGGTCAATTCCCGGGATGGCAGAAATGTCATATGACGAAAGAATGGAGTGGCTGGGCTTGTATCCACTGGAATTTAGAAGGATGAGAGGGGATCTTATAGAAACATAATATTATTAAGGGATTGGACACGTTAGATGCAGGAAGCATGTTCCCGATGTTGGAGGAGTCCAGAACCAGCGGCCACAGTTTAAGAATACGGGGTAGGCCATTTAGAACTAAGATGAGGAAAAACCTTTCCAGAGTGTTGTGAATTTGTGGAATTCTCTGCCTCAGAAGGGAGTGGAGGCCGACTCACTGGATGCATTCAAAAGATAATTTATCTAATTAGGGCTCCTAGGGCTAGTGGAATCAAGGGATATGTGGAGAAGGCAGGAATGGTGTACTGATTATGGATGATCAGCCATGATCACATTGAATGGCTCGAAGGGCCGAATGGCCTACTCCTGCACCTATTTTCTATGTATCTATGTAAAATGCTGGAATAACTCAATGGAACAGGCAGCATCTCCGGAGATAAGGAATGCGTGACGTTTCGGGTCGAGAACCTTCTTCATACTGATGTCGGGGTGAGTGGAACAGAGATAGAATGCAGTCAGAGACAGTAAGACTGGTGGGAGAACTGGGAAAGGGGAGGGGGTGGAGAGAGAGGGTAAGCAAGGGCTATTTGAAGTTAGAGAAATCAATGTTCATACCGCTGAGGTATAAGCTACCCAAGCGAAATATGAGGTGCTGTTCCTCCAATTTGCGCTGGGCCTCACGCTGATAATGGAGGAGGCCCAGGACAGAAAGATCAGATTGGGAATGGGAGGGGAATGGCGTGAATTCGCAGCTTTACCCTGCGCTACTTAATCCAAGGGCGAGAGAACGAGCAGCAGACGGATGAAAGCAACGATCATCGAGTGGAATAGATAACATTTCAGGTTGAGACCCTTCTTCAGACTGAGTCAGGGGAACAGGAACAAGAGATATAGATGGTACTAAGGACAAATGAATGAAAGATATGCCTATATCTCCCGTTTCCTTTTCCCTTGACTGTCAGTCTGAAGAACGGTCTCAACCCGAAATGTCATCTATTCCACTCTATGATCGTTGCTTTCGTCCGTCTGACAGAGAGAGGGATGCAAGAAAGCAGCTATGACATATAATACACAATAAACTATATTATAAATACACAATAAACAAGTTATGCAATCTTATACTCTTACATGGGTATGACTGCACATCCAAAATTTCGCCCCCTCCTTCCTTCCCAACCTCAGCCTCACGGACCTTAGAATACCCCTAGTACCTAAAAACCCATTTCCATCACTGGACAGAGATTATCCAAGCATCCTTGACTAGACAATACGGATTTAAATGTTTAAGAAGGAACTGCAGATGCTGGTTTAAACAGAAGATAGACACTAAAAGCTGGAGTAACTCAGCGGGACAGGCAGCATTTCTGGAGTGAAGGAATGGGTGACGTTTCGGGTCGAGACCCTTCTTCAGACTGGTTCGGGATAAGGAAAACAAGATATAGATGGTGATGTGGAGATAAACGGAACAATGATATGCAAAAAAGTAACAATGATAAAGGAAAGGCCATTGTTAGCTGTTTGTAGGGTGAAAATGAGAAGCTAGTGCGACTTGGGTGGGGGAGGGAAAGAGAGAGAGGGAATGCCAGGGCTACCTGAAGTGAGAGAAATCAATATTCATACCACTGGGCTAAAGCTGCCCAAGCGAAATATGAGATGCTGTTCCTCCTATTTGCGTTTAGCCCCACTCTGACAATGGAGGGGACTGAGGACAGAAAGGTCTGTGTAGGAATGGGAAGGAGAATTAAAATGTCCAGCAACCAAGAGATCAGGTTGGTTCACGCGGTCTGAGCAAAGGTGTTCCGCGAAACGATCGCACAGTCTGCGTTTGGTCTCACCGATGTATAAGAATCCACATCTTGCAAACGGATACAGTAGATGAGGTTGGAGGATGTGCAAGTGAACCTTTGCCTAACCTGAAAGGACTGTTGGGTTCCCTACCCGACAGAGTCCCAACCCATTCTCCTGCCTTCTCCCAAAAACTCTGACACCTGTACTAATCAGGAATCTACCTATCTCCACCTTAAATATATCCACTGACTTTGTCTCCACAGCCTTCTGTGGCAAAGATTCACCACCCTCTTGCTAAAGCTCTGCCTTCTCCGCGAGTTACTAACTGATGAATCAATACCTTGTCATTTCTCTGTCCACATTTTTTAATGAGAGGAAGGATCTTGATCCGAAACATCAACGGTGCATTTAACAACACAGATGCCGACTGACCCACTGAGTTCCTCCAGCAGTTGTTATTTTTTACTTCCAAAGACATATTTATCTGAACATAAAACAGTACAGCACAGGAACATGCCCTTCATCCCACCTGTGTCGAACATGAGGCCAGGTTCAACTATTCTTGTTTGCCTACACGTGATCCATATCCCTCATCTCGCTGCATGTCCATGTTCCCAAAGCCTCTTTGTGTATCTGGCTCTACCACCAAGCTTGGCAACGCGTTCCAGGCACCCGCCAGTCTCTGTGTAAACAATATATCCTGGACATTTTACATTTTCCCCCTCACCTTAAAGGTAAGTCCTCTTGACATTCCCACCCCGGGAAAAAAGGTTCTGACTATCCAAAGAAAAGACACAAAGTGCTGGAGTAACTGAGTAGGTCAGGCAACATCTCTGGAGAACATGGAATGGTGACATTATAAGTCATGAGTCTTATTCAGCCCCTGACAAGCTTGATAGAGCTCAGAGCTCCTGCCATCTCAGGACCTCCAGGCACAGTGAAATCCTCCTGTGCACTGTTTCAACCACACCATCCACAGCTCCCATTGCTGCCGGTTGCTCTTATAGCAGCCGGTGTGGCTGCAGCCTCAATGTTTGGAAGTCTTCCTTTGCCCCCCAGTGGTCACAGACATTATTGCAAAGGTCCAATTCTTTGTTGAATTGGCTTCAGTTGAAAGTGGTATCTGAACTTCGACAGGTGGAATGAAATTATCATCCAATCGAAAAGCTGCTCAGATTGAAAATCTGAAATATAAACTTCTAGAAACATAGGACAGATAGAATCTGGGGAGTGAGGGACATACTAATGTTCCAAGACATAGCCTTTCACCAGATCAAGTCAAGAGTTTTATTGTCATGTGTCCCAGATAGGACAATGAAATTCTTGCTTGCTGCAGCACAACAGAATATGTAAACTTAGTACAGAAAGGGAGATAAAAGTTCAGTGGGTCTATATACCATAGACCATATATATGCACAATAAATAAACAGATAAATGCAATAGGCTGTTATTGTTCAGAGCTTGTTTGATGTCGTGTTCAATAGCCTGATGGCTGTGGGGAGGAACCTGTTCCTGAACCTGGATGTTCCAGATTTCAAGCTCCTATACCATCTTCCCGATGGCAACGGAGAGATGAGTGTGCCGCCAGGATGGAGTGGGTCTTTGATGATGTTGGCAGCATTTTTGAAGCAGCGACCACGATAGATCCCTTCGATGGTGGGGAGGTCAGAGCCGATGATGGACTGGGCAGTGGTCACAACTTTCTGCATTATTTTCTGCTCCTGGACATTCAAGTTGCCGAATCAAGCCACGATGCATAGTCAGCATGCTCTCTACTGTGCACCTGTAGAAGTTCGAGAGAGTCCTCCTTGACATATCGACTCTCAGGAAGTAGAGGCACTGATGTGCTTTCTTTATAATTGCATCAGTGTGTTGGGACTGGGAGAGATCTTCGGAAATATGCACGCAGATCTGAAGGTATCAGGAGATGTAATAGTTTATGAACAAATCAGGCGGCAAGGGAACATTCCATCTGACTGTGACCTCCACTGTCCATAGTGACCAGGAGCCCATGGGAAAAAATTCCTCTGACCGAAGATATAATTACATTCTATGTGAGTGTGACAGAGATTATCCAAGCATCCTTGACTCGACAATAGGGATGTAAATGTTTAAAAAGGAACTGCAGATGCTGGTTTAAACCAAAGATAGACACAAAATGCTGGAGTAACTCAGTGGGACAGGCAGCATTTCTGGAGTAAAGGAATGGATGACGTTTCGGATCGAGACACTTCTTCAGACTGGTTAGGAATAAGGAAAATGAGAGATATAGATGATGATGTGGAGAGATAAAGAACAATGAATGAAAGATATGCAAAAAAGTAACTATGATAAAGGAAAGGCCATTGTAAGCTGTTTGTAGGGTGAAAATGAGAAGCTAGTGCGACTTGGGTGGGGGAGGGATAGAGAGAGAGAGAAATAAATATTCATACCCCTGGGCTGTAAGCTGCCCAAGCGAAATATGAGATGCTGTTCTTCCTATTTGCGTTTCGCCTCACTCTGACAATGGAGGAGACTGAGGACAGAAAGGTCAGTGTAGGAATGGGAAGGAGATTTAAAATGTCCGGCAACGAGGAGATCAGGTTGATTCACGCAGGCTGAGCCAAAGTGTTCCGCAAAACGATCGCCCAGTCTGCGTTTGGTCTCACCGATGTATAAGAGTCCACATCTTGAACAACGGATATAGTAGATGAGGTTGGAGGAGGTGCAAGTGAACCTCTGCCTAACCGAAAAGGACTGTCGGGGTCCCTGGGCAGAGTCAAGGGAGGAGATATAGCGACAGGTGTTGCATCTTCTGCGGTTGCAGGGGAAGGTACCTGGGCAGGGGGTGGTATGTTAACCAGGGAATTGCGGAGGGAACGGTCTTTGTGGAAGGGGGAGAGGGGTGGAGATGGGAAAATGTGGCTGGCGGTGAGATACCGTTGGAGGAGGCGGAAATTTCGGAGGATTATGTGTTGTGTGCGACGGCTGATGGGGTGGAAGATAAGGACTAGGGGGATGCTGCCTCTGTTACGACTAGGGGGAGGGTGGGGCAAGGGCAGAGTTGCGGGTTACCGAGGAGATACAAGTGAGAGCTTCACCTATGATGGGAGAGGGGACCCCCGTTCCCTAAAGAATGAGGACATCTCGAATGTTCTAGTATGGAACACCTCATCTTGGGTGCAGATGCGGCGTAGACAGAGGAATTGGAAGTAGGGGATATAGTCTCTGCATGTTATCTAAGCTCCATCACCAAGATAAAAAGCTGCACATGCATAAAATCCTGCCCTTTCCTAAACCGTCACTTCTAATGGATGGAAAGGTCTTAACCTAAAGCGTTGAATGTCCATTTCCCTCCACAAATGCTGCTTGACCTGCTGAGTTCCTCCAGCAGATTTATTTTTAATACTTTCAATGCATATTCATCTGAAGAGCTCCTGCAGTCACAGGACATCCGGGCAGTGGAATCCTCCTGTGCACCCAGCCCCAGTGGCTGTTAGTTGTTATTACAGCACCCTCAATGTTTGGAGGTGTCTTCCTCTGCCCCCAAGTGGCTTCAGGTTATTATTGCAAGGAGCCAAATTCTTCCCTAATACAGTATATTGATATGAAACTTTGACAATTCCTTTCTCCCCACAAATGCTGATCGACCCCCTGAGTACCTCCAACAGATTATTTGTTACTCCGGATTCCAGCATCTGCAGTCTCTTGTATGAAGAAACTCTTTCTATTAATTTGGCTTCAGTCAAAATTGGCATCTAAACAACAATGACATAATCACTAAGACAAAATAAAGCTTCAGATGTTGCTGATCAGAAGCAGAAACTCCTGGAAATATGAGACTGGCAGCAAATGTGGAGGAAGAAACAAACTAATATGGCAAGTCAAAGACTTTCATCAGACCTTTAGGACTCGATGATTTATTCATTTAAAAACAAATAGCAGAAAATCATTTCCTCTCTGTGAGCTCCAGTCTGCAGTGATCAGAATATGTTCCCTTAATAAACTGTACTCATCAACAGTCAACAATTCTCCAGAACAAATATACTAATTGCATTCTATGTGACTGTGTCAATGTTTGGGTATCCTATGCTAGTCAATAAGATTTTAAATATTTGTCCATACCAGTCTCTTCTGATGTCTCTCCAATGCCCCTCTGTTGAGTCAAGTCATGCCCATGTCTTTCAATAGTCACAGATGCACTTATAATGTCTTCTCTTTTGTCTGCACTGTTCCCTGTGGAGACAGGGTCATAGAGTCAGTGATACAGAATAGAAACATGTCAATTATCCCACTGAGTCTGTGCTGACCATCACTCACATTTTTTTTAAACTCTCCCCAAGTTCTTGTATACTCATCCCCCCATCCCATCCCACCTCACTCCCACCATCAGCTTTGTCCCCTACCTTAGCCTACCAAGTGCAATTTACAGCAACCAATTAACTTGCCAACGATATCGCCTTTGGGGCATTGGAGGAAACCTGAGGGAGAATGTGAAAACTTTACACAGATTCCTCATTTATTGGAGAAATGTACAGATAAGCCATCGGTAAAGGCAACCCGAACATCTTTTCTCCCTGGAAATATTGGTTCTAATTTATCAGTCTATTTGTTCAATGAACTGCGTGGCACCATCAGGTGCTTGAAAACTAGAGACGGACAAGGAAAATGCTGGCCTGAGCAGCGATACCAGCATTTGGTGCAGGAATAAAATTTGTAAAAATCCCTATGATCCTTGTAATAATCAAATGGCACTTGGCTTGTCCTGTTATTACATATATTGGAGTTTCCTACTGCTGTGGAGCACAGTGAAATTCCTTAACCTCCACCACCTTCCTTGCTGAACCAAGTTTATTCTGACCTCAGCCAGCGATCTCCTGTACACAATGCTTCTGTGGATGTTGGAGGGCAAGTCTATATCATTGTAATGTATGAATAGTCTTGTAGTAACTCTTTCTAAAACATTGTAAAAATCTAACTGAAGAAGGACTCAGGGGTCAGTCAGAAACTGGGAAGGGAATCAGCAGGTGGCGTTTTGGGTTGAGAGCCATATTCATGGTAATGAAGGGTCCCAACGTAAAATGTCATATGTACATTTCCTTCACAGATGTTACCTGACCCTCTGAGTTCCTTCATCTCTTTTGCACTTATTTGCTCAAGATTCCAGCATCTGCAGTTTCTTGTGTCCCCATTCCTAAAACATAGGTATTTTTCCAACATGCTCTGGTGCCAACACCTCGCAATGAAGGTCCACATTGAAACTCTGGAAAAATATAGACCACTTCAGTCCTTAGGAGCCTCCTCTCAGAGAAGTGATGATGAAACTCCATGTTCACTTCAGTACCATCTGAGGAAATCAGTGTTTGCAGATCAAAACCCCCAACCAAGCTTAAAGCGAATAATCTATAGGTTAGCAGTGATCTCCCACCTCCTACACATTTCTGAGACACGGTCTACTCACAGCAGGCATCTTATTGCAGATATACCATAAATGTTGTATCTGAAAAATCCTCAAAATTCAGAGTTTTGATAAGTGAACCAATCTCTGTGCCCTTTCCCAAGTCCAACATCTGAATTTAATGGAATAGCCAAACATATAATTCACTTTCTTTACCTCAGACTCAGAGCTACTTCACGGCAAGTGACTATTCACCAGACAGAATAAATGATTCAAGGATGTTCTCAAAGCCTTTTTAAAAACACATATTACCCCTGTGATGTGGGAATCCCTGTCCCGTGATGATTCACTATGAAGGAGCATTTGGTAGGCGCCTCCAGTTCTTTTCTCAGAAGCATGAAGCTGAGTGTAAAGATGAAGCTGAGTGTAAGGATGAGTGTAGTGCTCCTGTCCCACTTTAGGAAACCTGAATGGAAACCTCTGGAAACTTTGCGCCCCACCCAAGGTTTCCGTGCCATTCCCTGAGGATTTTGTCAGTCTCCCTAATGGTCGAGTGGTTTCCGCTTCTTCTATGTTCCGGTGATTATTTCAAAAAATTAAAAACCGGCCACGACTAAAAATAGGTTGCCGTTTTAAAAATCGGTAATTTTTTAGTCTAAGCCGGTTGTGATGCTAGTTGAAGATGGTTGCCGGAGGTTGCAGGTAGTGGAAGGTAAGACCTTTTTTTCACCCAGTTTTATTCCACCAGGGAAGTCTTACCTTCCACTACCTGCAACCTTCGGCAACCACCTTCAACTAGCATCGCAACCGGCGTCGACTAAAAAAATTACCGATTTTTAAAACGGCAACCTATTTTTAGTCGTGGCCGGTTTTGAATTTTTTGAAATAATCGCCAGAACATAGAAGAAGCGGAAACCACTTTCAACCATTAGGGAGACTGACAAAAACCTCCGGGAACCACATGGAAACCTTGGGTGGGGCACAAAGTCTCCAGAGGTTTCCATTCAGGTTTCCTAAGTGGGACAAGGGCATTCAGGATGAAAGAGGGTGCAGCACCTTGCAAACTAACCTGCTGTTCCATAAAGCAGTTCCTGTCCTTTGTTAGAGTGTGGGATTCAGAGTTTAGCCTATTCAGCAACCTGCAAATCCTCAGAACTGGAGCAGAAGGAGTGATCTTCAACTACTGTAACTTTGTTGGTGCCTTTGTGACAACACTTTTGTGTACTTTTATGCAAATACAAAGAATTTCACTGTACCTAGCAAGGTACAAGTGCTAATAAAGAATCATCATTATCAAAGCATGAAGAAGTAGCACAAGAGACTGCAGATGCTGGAATCTGGAATGACAAACAAACTGCTGGTCAGGCAGCATCTGTGGATGTTTTGGCTCGAGCGCCTTCATCCAGATTCTTCATTTGATCAGGTGGAGAAGAAGGGCTCAGATGAACCTGAACCAGTTGCATGCAGCAATTCTGATGCACAAAAAGGGTGAATGGTTTGAAAGTATGACGTTGTAATGGGGTGTATTGAACTAAAGGTCAAGGAAAATACACACAGATCCCATCAATATTTGTACCCACTGTAGCCACAGGCAAGGACTGATGTTCCATTGATTAAGACAGGCTCCCTCATGGAGGCTGAGCCAGAAGATTAAGGCACATGGGATCAACAGGGAAATGGAAGACTGGATTCAAAATAAGCATGGCCATAGAATTTAAAGGGTAGTGATGGGGTGTGATTCTCACTGCAGACCTGTGACCAATGATCTTCTGCAGTGATCAGTGCTGGAACCTCATTTGTGATGTAGGTGGGCAGGTTAGTAAGGTTGAAGACAACATAATAATTGACAGAGTTATGGAGAATGAGGAAGATTATCAAATAATTCAGAAGGTTATCAATCAACTGGAAATGTATATGGAGAAATGTCAGATGGAGTTTAATCCAGGAACATGTGAGGTGGGTCAAATCTACGAGCAAACTATACAGTTAACAGCAGTAAACAGCAGCAACTTTGTGATCACTGAGGTGTAGTTGGCGCTCCCAGAAAGTGCCAACACAAGTAGATAGGGGTAGAGATGGTGTATGGCATGCTTCCGGAGATCCATCAAAATTATTTTAGATAAATTAGTGATTCATTTGTACATCTCCAATTGCTTTAGAAACAAGGAACTAGAGATGCCATTTTAACAAATAGATAAAGTCTTGGAGTAACTCAGTGGCTCAAGCACCATCCCTGGAGAAAATGGATGGGTGAGATTACAGGTTCTTCAGACAGACTCTAAGGGGTGGGGAAATAAATCTGGAAGAGAGATGGTGAACGACAAAGCGTGATAGGTTAGAGATGAACACAGTTGGGTGGGGGGGGGGGGGGGGGTAGTTTAATAGGCAGGTAACCAAAGGCAGCCAGATTTTTAAAACAAAAGGTGAAGCAAAATGATTGAAGAGTTGTGAATTGTGAAGCCGTGGGAAAGAATGTAGGTAGAGGGGAGAAATAGATGTGAGTCCAGGTAGGGAACAGGGGAGGGTGGGAGGAAGGGGAAAAGGGAGGGCGGTGGGAGAGAAAGGCGAGGAGGTTGCCTAAAATTGGAGAATTCAATGTTCATACCGACAGGTTGGAAGCTACCCAAGCGGAATACGAGATGTTTCTCCAGTTTGTGTGTGGTCTTACTCTGGCAATGGAGGAGTCACAGGACATGTCCACTTCATCAAAGTGGACATAACTGGGAGATGTTGCAGTGGAGCAGACAAACCGTGCAGGAAGGAGCTGCAGATGCTGGCTTAAACTGAAGATGACAACAGAATGCTGGAGTGACTCAGCGGGTTCGGTAGCATCTCTGGAGAGAAGGACTGGGTGATCAACGGATCTAGTGCCGTGTTGATTACTCGGGTAGAGGCCGATAAAGATTGGGGTACTGATTGTGGATAATCCGTCATGATCATATTGAATGGCGGTGCTCGCTTGAAGGGCTGAATGGCCTACTCCTGCACCTATTTTCTATGTTACTATGGGAACTGATAATGGCGGCAATGGGGAGATCCAGCTGGCTTTGGCGGACCGAGTGCATCGGGCAAAACATCCATGCTTGGTCTAACTGATATACATGATAGAATGGCAGAGTAAACTTGATGGGCCAAATGGCCTAATTTGTTCCTATCAATTACCGTAACCTCCATAATGTTTGGGACAAAGACCCATCATTTATTTATTTGCCTCTGTATTTCACAATTTGAGATTTGTAATAGAAAAAAAATCACGTATGGTTAAAATGCACATTGTCAGATTTTAATAAAGGCTATTTTTATATATATATTGGTTTCACCGTGTAGAAATCACAGCAGTGTTAGACAATAGACAATAGGTGCAGTATTAGGCCATTCGCCCTTCGAGTCAGCACCGCCATTCAATATGATCATGGCTGATCATCCCCAATCAGTACCCCGTTCCTGCCTTCTCCCCATATCCCCTGACTCCGCTATTTTTAAGAGCCCTATCCAGCTCTCTCATTAAAGCATCCAGAGAACCTGCCTCCACCGACCTCTGAGGCAGAGAATTCCACAGACTCACTACTCTCTGTGAGAAAAAGTGTTTCCTCGCCTCCGTTCTAAATGGCTTACTCCTTATTCTTAAACTGTGGCCCCTGGTTCTGGACTCCCCCAACATCAGGAACATGTTTCCTGCCTCTAGCGTGTCCAAGCCCTTAACAATCTTATATGTTTCAATGAGATAACCTCTCATCCTTCTAAACTCCAGAGTGCACAAGCCAAGCTGCTCCATTCTCTCAGCATATGACAGTCCCGCCATCCCGGGAACTAACCTTGTTAACCAATACTGCACTCCCTCAATACCAAGAATAGCCTTCCTCAAATTAGGGGACCAAAACTACACACAATACTACAGGTGTGGTCTCACTAGGGCTCTGTACAACTACAGAAGGACCTCTTTGCTCCTATATTCAATTCCTCTTGTTATAAAGCCCGACATGCCATTCGCTTTCTTCACTGCCTGCTGTACTTGCATGCTTACTTTCATAGACTGATGTACAAGGACACCCAGATCCCGTTATACTTCCCCTTTTCCCAACTTGACGCCATTTACATAGTAATCTGCCTTCCTGTTTTTGCTACCAAAGTGGATAACCTCACATTTATCCGCATTAAACTTCAACTGCCATGCATCTGCCCACTCCCCCAACCTGTCCAAGTCGCCCTGCATTCTCATAGCATCCTCCTCACAGGTCACACTGCCACCCAGCTTTGTGTCATCTGCAAATTTGCTAATGTTACTTTGAATCCCTTCATCCAAATCATTGATGTATATTGTAAATAGCTGCAGTCCCTGCACCAAGCCTTGCGGTACCCCACTAGTCACTGCCTGCCATTCTGAAAGGGACCAGTTAATCCCTACTCTTTGTTTCCTGTCTGCCAACCACTTTTCTATCCATGTCAGCACTCTACCCCCAATACCATGTGCCCTAATTTTGCCCACTAATCTCCTATGTGGGACCTTATCAAATGCTTTCTGAAAGTCCAGGTACACTACATCCACTGGCTCTCCCTTGTCCATTTTCCTAGTTACATCTTCAAAAAATTCCAGAAGAATAGTCAAACATGATTTCCCCTACGTAAATCTACGCTGACTCAGACCGATCCTGTTACTGCTATCCAAATGTTCAGCCATCTCATCTTTTATAATCGACCAGCATCTTCCCCACCACTGATGTCAGGCTAACTGGTCTATAATTCTGTTTTCTCTCTCCCGCCTTTCTTAAATTCAATTCAATTCAATTCAACTTTAATGTCATTGCACAGATACAAGTTTGGGTACAACGAAATGCAGTTTAGTGTCAGTACGTAGTGATAGCAATATATAGATAAATACAGATAAATAAATACAGATGTGGAAATCTATCGGCGGGACTCCGAGTTCAGCAGTGTGATTGTGTTATTATAGAAGCTATTCCTCATCCTACTGGTGCGGGACCTGAGGCTCCTGTACCGCCTCCCCGATGGTAGGAGGGCAAACAGTCCATGGTTAGGGTGGGAGGGGTCCTTGATGATCTTCCCAGCCCGTCTCAGACACCGTTTTCGGTGGAGGGCATCCATGGCAGGGAGCGAGGCACCGATGATGTACTGGGCGGTTTTCACCACCCATTGTAGTGCCTTCCTGTCTGCTACGGTGCAACTGCTGTACCATACCGTAAAGCAGGTGGTCAGGATGCTTTCGATGGTACAGCGGTAAAAGTTGGTCAGGATCTGGGGGAACAGGTGGGCTTTTTTGAGCCTCCTCAGGAAGTAAAGGCGCTGCTGCGCCTTTTTGATCAGCTTGGAGGTGTTGAGGGACCAGGACAGATCCTCCGAGATGTGTACCCTGAGGAATTTGTAGTTGGAGACCTGTTCCACCTCAGTCCCGTTTATATGGATGGGGGTGTGTCTGCCCCCTTTGTTCTTTCTGAAGTCGACAATGATTTCCTTCGTCTTCTGGGAGTTGAGGACGAGGTTATTATTGGCACACCAGGTTGTCAGGTGCTGGACCTCCTCCCTGTAGGCTGACTCGTCGTTGTCGCTGATCAGTCCTACCACCGTGGTGTCGTCGGCAAATTTTATGATGTCGTTGGAGCCATACTTAGGGATGCAGTCATGGATGAAGAGGGAGTAGAGGAGAGGACTGAGCACACAGCCCTGTGGCACACCAGTGTTCAGTGTTATAGTGGAGGAGGTGAGGTTGTTGACCCTAACTGTGAGGAAATCCAGTGTCCAATTGCAGAGGGAAGTTGAGATGCCAAGACCGCTGAGTTTGGTGATCAAGCTAGCGGGTATGACAGTGTTAAAGGCGGAGCTGAAGTCAATGAACAGCAACCTGATGTAGGTGTTATTGCTGTCCAGGTGGGTCAGGGCAGAGTGTAGGGCCGCCGATATGGCGTCCTCTGTAGACCTATTGGTCCGGTAGGCAAACTGATGGGGGTCCAGTTTGGGGGGGGAGGCTGGCTTTGAGGTGAGCCAAGATCAGCCGCTCGAAGCACTTGGCTATGACAGAGGTGAGTGCCACTGGCCGGAAATCGTTGAGACTCCCTGTCGTTGATTGTTTGGGCACTGGCACAATGGTAGATGTCTTGAGGCAAGTGGGCCTCACTTAAAAAGTGGGATAACATTAGCTACCCTCCAATCCACAGGAACTGATCCCGAGTCTATAGAACATTGGAAAATTATAATGGATTTCCTTCAGTTCCTCTGTCACCCCAGATCCTCTGGCCCCTACTATATCAATACTATACTATACTATGTTTATACATAGTCCCCCCCATTTCAGGGCACCATAATGTTTGGGACACAGCAATCACATGTAAATGAAAGTAGTCATGTTTAGCATTTTGTTGCTTATCCTTTGCATGCTTGAAGTCTGCGATTCAAGGACATCACCATTTGCTGGTGCCTTCTCTGGTGATGCTCTGCCTGTCCTGTATTTCAACCATCTTTAGCTTATGCTTGTTTTGGGGTCTAGTCCCCTTCAGTTTTCTCTTCAGCATATAAAAGGCATGCTCAATAGGTTTCAGATCGGCCGATTGACTTGGCCACTCAAGAATTAACCATTTTTTTATCTTTGAAAAAACTCCTTTGTTGCTTTAGCAGTATGTTTGGGATCATTGTCTCAAAATGGCGGTGAGAGGAGAGAGAGAGAGAGGGAGAGACAGAGGCGGAGATAGAAGATGGAAATGGGGGGAGAGTAGAGAGAGGGGAGGGAGAGATAGGGAAGAGAGATGAGAGGGGGGGAGAGAGAGGTGGGGGAGAGAGATAGGGATGGGGGGGGAGAGGAGAGAGAGGGGGAGAGAGAGGTAGGGGAGAGAGATAGGGAGAGGGGGAGAGAGAGGAGGGGGGGAGGAGAGTGAGGTGGGAGAGGGGGAAGAGAGAGAGGGGGAAGAGAGAGAGGGGTGAAAGAGAGGGGGGGAGAGAGAGAGGGGTGAAAGAGAGGGAGGGGAGGGAGAGAGAGGGGGGAGAGAGGGGGAAAGAGGAAGTGAGAGGGGGAAGAAAGAGAGGGGATGGAGAGAATGGGAGAGAGAGGGGGAAGGGAGCTAAATGCGAGAGGGGGAAGAGGGAGGGGGGGGGGGCAAAAGAGACAAGAGGAGATAGAGACAGAGGAGAAAGAGAGGGAGAGAGAGCAAGGGGGAGAGTGAGGTGGAATTTAAAATATTCGCTACGCTCCCTCGGCCTTGATCTCTCGCAATTTCTCACTCCCAACTCTCAACCAATGTTGCAGCCCCGGGTGGGGGCACTTTAGTTTTAGAATCCTCTGCCCAGGGGATAAGTCTGTGTTTGTTTGTTCATTCTGGTTTAGGCGCTGTGCACACGGCTGCCAGCCAACCAACATTCGCTTGTCCTTTTCTTTTTTTGCGTACCTTGTTACGTGTTGTGACTGTCGGCAGACCAATTTCCCTCCGGGGATGAATAAAGTTTAGCGCATCGCATGTATAGATCGGCTGATTGAATGGTGGAGTAGACTCGATGGGCCGAATAGCCTAAATCTTCTCCAATACATGAATTTATGAACTTCACTGACGAGGTCGACCAGGAGGGTTCTCACGTTCAAGATCCTCAACTTTACCTCAGGGCTTCTTCATCAACCGCAGTGGGGAATAATCGCAATTGTTGAGAGCGAACTGAAGGGAAAGCGGTGAGGGTCAGCGCCAGTGGACTCGATGTCGGCACCGACGGCCGGGCTGTGAGGGCGCCAGTGAGACGGTGTGTGTGTGTGGAGTGGGCACCGACGGCCCGGGCTGTGAGGGCGCCATTGCCGCCAGTGACACGTGTGTGTGTGTGTGTGTGTGTGGAGTGGGCACCGACGGCCCGGGCTGTGAGGGCGCCATTGCCGCCAGTGACACGGTGTGTGTGTGTGGAGTGGGCACCGACGGCCCGGGCTGTGAGGGCGCCATTGCCGCCAGTGACACGGTGTGTGTGTGTGTGGAGTGGGCACCGACGGTCCGGGCTGTGAGGGCGCCATTGCCGCCAGTGACACGGTGTGTGTGTGTGGAGTGGGCACCGACGGTCCGGGTTGTGAACGAGCGGCGGACGCACGCGGGCAGATTCGGACCGCGCGTGACGCAGCTGTTGGTGCCGAGCGTTTGAATCCCAACGGCCGCAGCCCCAACACACGCCTCCCTCCCACACAACCCTCCCCCTGCTCACACACACCCCTCTCCCCAAACCACCCCTGCTCGCACACACCCCTCTCCCCAAACCACCCCTGCTCGCACATATCCCCCACCCCACAACCCCTCCGCCAACACATACCCCTCCTTTTCACACACCCCTCTCCCATGACCCCTGCTCCCCACAACCCCTCCCTGCCGAGACAGCCCCTCCCCCCCACAATGACTCCTACAACGCCTCACTCCTCTCCCCACAACCCACAAACTCTTCCTCCACAACACCCCCTGCCCACAACCTCCTTCCTCCCACGCATACACCCCCCCCCCCTCCCCCGTGGTGACTGAGACCCAACGGGTCCCACTCACTCTTGTTATTTAATAAAATGGGGGAAAGTCCTACTTCCCTGCTCCTGTGCTCTTGGGTGGAGACTGTGAATGATACAAGTGGTGCTGTTAGCTGAATGAACAGGGTAAAGGCTGGTGAATATCAATAGGTATGTCTGGGAGATGTAACAAAGATCAGCCTGAAGAAGGGTCTTTTTAAATTTTAACTTTTTAAATAATATCAGTCTATGCTGGTCTCACATCGACATTTGCAACCAAAACATGCTCTGATATTGGCTATTTAACCCAATCCATGGCTTTTAAAGATGGAAAGACTTACATTTTCAAAGCCGAATAACATCCCTTTCAGCATATTTTTAAGGTGGAGAGTGACAGATACTAGTAAGATTAAACGAGAACTTACCAGTTTGAAGTTTGATCTTTATTTTAAGAGGCGTTGCGATGAGTGATTACGTGAAGAACCCTGCCAGTCGGCATGCGCGTCATTCTTCAAAGCAGCGGTGTGAAATCACAGAACAACAAATTGAAGTATTATAGTAAGATTATAACTCTAGAACGACCAGATGAGCTTCGTGATATGAGGGTTGGGAGTGGTGGGCACGTAATCGCTCATCGCAACTCCTCATAAAATAAAGATCAAACTTCAAACTGGTAAGTTCTTGTTTAATCTTACTATTTTACTTTGGAGTCACGTGAGTGATTCCGTGAAGACTTTAAAGGTCTGTCATTTCATGCCAATCCAAATCCAGGCGTATCACTACAAGCAGTTGACTCAGGAGGAGTGAATTAGTAACAACATTGATTCATGATACTGATTAACATGTTAATGCTTTAATTCACAAATAACAAAAAATATATACAATAGCGACACCTCTCTCCCAGGGAGCAGCTATGAAACAACGTTTAACACAGAGTGGGCAAACATCCCGGATTCAACAAGCGGTTTGTTGTAGAACCTCTGAAAAGTCGATTAAATTAAATTATCCTGCTGCCGCGAGGATGTGGTCTAGAGGGACGTCCATTGCCCTCGCCGCTGACGTTGATGCTGCCCTGGTGGAGTGAGATTTAAAATTTTGAGTATTAACTCCTGCACACCCCAGGACTTGCTTCAGCCATCGTGAGATGGTCTGAGATGCCACTTGCCTATGTGGCTTTTTGTGGTTTATAAATAGTGCTACCTCAGAGCCTCTAAGGCTCTGTGTGACATCAATATATCGCTTCAAATGCGCCACTACACACAGCCGTGAATCTGTGGCATAAGCTGACAATACAAGCTTGTATCCGGACACCCCTGGTCTGCTCTGTTTGAATAAGTCATAGATGTGAAAAGTGACATCATTTTGTGATGACACCATACTGTCCAGATGCAGTTTGTGTAGAGTCTGAACCCTTTGCGCTGATATAAGTGCCATGAGCATAACCAATTTGAGGGTGATCTTTAGTAAAGACAATGATGTGGCTGTTCCCCATTGACGGAGCACCGTGAGTACCATGCTCACATCCCAGATTTGAGAGTACCTAGGCCTAGGAGGATTTGAATTAAACACACCCTTCATGAATCTGGATATTAACGGGTGGGACCCCAACGATTGGAGTTCTGACCCCCGGCACAGGTACGCAGACAGGGCACTCCTGGCACTGTTGATGGCACTATAACGCAACCTTTCATTGGAGTGTAAGTGGGATAGGAATTCTAGCACATCTGGGATAGAAGCTGTGTGGTAAATGATGTTACCATGTACACAAAATTCCTCCCATTTCCTGATATGGGAGAGGTATTGCCTTTTTGTGCAATCCCTCCATGATGACATGATGCTATCCACAGTCTGATTGGATAGTCCCAGACCCAGGTACGCTCTTAAAATCTGTAAATTCACAAATTTACACGATCATTCAATGGGTGTGGATCCCCAGTCACAGGATGCACCAATAAATGTTTTCACTTTGGAACCACCATAATAGGGTGCGTGGTTATTTCCGAAATGAGCGGGAACCATGGCTGTGTCGGCCAGTCGAGCCCATAGAATGCTCCTAAAAGTTCTAAATAATTAATTCCATGTGATTGGAGAATCTGTGCCTCATGCATATCCCATTTGCCTCCACAGCAAGACCTGGTATCAGTAGCACCCCAACCTAGTGCACTGACATCAGTCTGTAAAATAAGTGAAGGTGCTTTTGTCAAAATTGTGCCATAACAATTTAATATGTTTCTAATCCACCACTGTACCTCTGCAATGGCTTCAGATGGTAAGTGCATGGTCCGGTTGTGATGGTTTATTCTCAGTGCCTGTACCTTTGCCTTCTGTAAATGCTAATAATGCAAAGGTCCATATTGGGCTGCTGGAAAAGCTGCTACCAATTTACCAATTAATCTCGCAACCTGGTTAATTGAAGTCAATTAGCTTACCAGGCACCAATTTTGATTTAACTGGGTGGACAATGAAACCTAGCCTCTGCACCATGCTGAGACTGAAAACTCAGCTTCGTCAAAGGTGTTTCCAATGATTAGAATGTCATCCAAATAGGCCATGATTATATGGTCTTGTGACCATAATAACCCAAGTACTGGTTTTAGCAATTTTGTAAATAGTCGAGGGGCTGAGGTTAATCCTTTAGGTAGAGCTCAAAATTGCCACAATTGTCCCATCCAGTTAAATTTCAAATATCTGCGATAGTTTTTATGAACAGGCACTGAATAATATGCATCTTGGCGATCTATACATACTATATAACACCCCCTGGAAAGCAGTTGCTTGGCAGTAACAAAACTTTCCATTTTAAAATGTTGATACTGCACAAATGGATTAAGTCCTGTTAAATCCAATATCATTCTACACCCACCATCCCTCTTTGGTCTAGGGAACACATTAGACACAAATTGATGGGTCTGAGGCATAGTTTTGCTATTTCAGCTTGGATCATCAAATACTCTTTTTGTGAGAAGATGAGTGCCCGTTTTGGTTTGTGCTGGGTGGGTGGACACAGGTTGGGAATAAATTCAATTTTAAACCCTTGAATACTCTGCAGTATAAACACATTAGAGGTTATTTTATACCATTCTCCCAGAAACCTGTGTAACCTTCCCTCAACTGGTAGGCAATTCTCTTGTAATATGTTTCGACAAGAGCCAGACCCACCTATCTCCATGGATACCGGTGCTCTTTGCCTGGTTCGAGGTGGAAAGGGTATGTTTCCCCTTGCTGCTGCTGGGGAACATCAGTTGCGCACATTAAACGGTCGGCTTGGTCCTTGACCAACCCCGGTTTCAGCAAACCACTTGTAGGGATACTGGCGTCGAAGGGTTCTGCTGGTCACCGGTACCTTGATGAGCCCGACGGTTTTGGCTTTGTCTCCAGCTCCATCACTCTTTTAGCCAGGTCTTCCCCAAATAGTAGGTTCGGTGGCTGGACTGTGCCAGGGTTGCACAGTGCAACAAATCTGGGAATAATGGTGGGGCGGATGACGCTCTTTCTGAGACAATTAACCTCAAAGTGCACATTGCACATGAGAGCCAAAGCATCCTGCTGAACTTCAGTCAGGAGCCCACCATCCACCGACAGACCAAACACTGTTATTCCAGACGCCAGCAGCTTGAGCACCCGCTGCAGTTTAATTTCCTGCGCTCGGATGCTTACCCCCATGTGGCACCAAATGGCATGGTTTACTGTCGGCACCTTCAGCAGAATACAGTTCTCTGGGGTCTCGTATTTATTGGCAGTAGTGTCCATAGCCAGCTCCTGGAGCTGGTGGGAGGCCAGGTAATTTAAGCTGGCAGCCAGCTCCTCTCCAAGCGGCTCGCCAGAGTCGGTAGGGACAGCAAACCTGGCCACCAGGAATGGGACCTCTGACGCTTGCACCTCGTCCCGTGGAGCAGCCTCCATCTCTGAGCCCTCTGAATCGGCGTCAGATTCAATCTGACCCGGTATACTCTCCTCGTCCTAGAGGGAGATATTTGGCTGCGCTGTCGGTGCTGCTGGCGCGGGCTCTTGGGGAGGCCGGCACTCTTGATGGAGCATCCTCTCCAACAGGAGCTTCATCCTGGAAACCCGTTCCGCGGTATCCATTTCTAGGGTTGAACCCTCTCGGCCGGACTCGTCTGAGTCTAACGGCCGGACAGACTTTTGGGTAGCCTTACGCCCCTCTGGCGTAGGCACAGTGTTCTCGGACATCAAGTATGTGGTCGTTGGTTTGACAACCAACGACTCCATGGAGGAGCTAGATGGCCGCCCACTACCCGCACTCCCGCGGGCTTGAGAAATCTTTGCTGCGGCTCGCCTTGCTGCTCCGGATTTTTTCATGTTTGTACTCGTCCTCCTACCACAAGAATTACCAAATGCAGAGACCTCGTACTAGTTTAACATTTACCTGAGGCTTTTTAAACTTACCGCTGGAGAAGCGCTGCTCCTCCCAGCCGGTCGCTGCGCCAGACGCAATGACGCGCATGCCGACTGGCGGGGTTCTTCACGGAATCACTCACGTGACTCTGAAGTTAAATTGATGGGTAGGGCTATCAAGAGTTGTGGGGAGAAGGCAGGAGAATGGTGTTGAGAGGGAAGGATAGATCAGCCATGATTGAATGGAGCAGAAGACTCGATGGGCTGAATGTCCTAATCCTGCTCCTTGAGCTTATGAATAATGTCTCTGAACATCAGAGGCTCCTGAGGAAAAAAACAGTGCTGGAGTAACGCAGTGGTCGGGTGGCATGCTTGGAGAGCATTGATAGGTGGAGTTTCGGGACTGGACCGTTTTTCAGACTGATTGCAGGTGTGGGAGGAAGGAAGCCAGAAGAGTGGAGTGACAGGACAAAGCATGGTAGGTCATAAGTGAACACATGCGTGGCAGGTCAGTGATGGGCAGATAGCTGGACAAAGGCCAGAGATGAACACGTAAAAGGATCAAAATAAAAGGATTAGTGAGTTGCGAATTGTGAAGCTAGAGGATTGTCAGGGTTTCAATTGTGTAGGAATGAAGGGGGAGGGGAGAGATGGGTGCAAGATCGGCTCAGGGGAGGAGGGGTTTATAGGGGAGGGGATGCATGGGACTGGGGGGAATGGGCAGGGGGTCCAGCAGAAATACTATCTGAATCTTGCTATAGTCAGGGGGTGGTGAATCTGTGCAATTCAGTGCCACAGGAGGCTGTGAGGGCCAAGTCAATGGATATTTTTAAGGCAGATAGATAGATTCTTGTTTAGACAGGTGCAGAGCTTATGGCGGTGAGGTTAGGAGGGAGAGTTAGATAAGCTATGATTGAACGGTGGAGTAGACATCATGAGCCGAATGACCAATTTACTAGGCAGCCAACTCTCATGCATTGAGCGTGGGACTCACACATTTCAGGCAATTCTCACGCTCTTACGTGGATCAAAGAATTTCTCACGCTCTGTTGTGAGAAATTCTCTGATCAGCGTTTTTGTCTCCTTGCACCACATTGACAGCGAGCTTTACGCCCATGCGGGACTGTCAGGAAGCGCGTCAGTTGGCGGCAGTGATGTCGCGTCTCGGTCTATGTCAAAGATCATAGAGCGGAGCTCTACTCCAAAGATCATAGACCGGAGCTCTGATCTATAATCTTTGCTTCGCTCTACGATCTTTGGTCCATGTGCTGCCGCCGACAACATGGGTAGTCAGAGCAGCCGGAGAGGGAACTAACCAGGTGAGAACCAGCTTTGACATACACGTAGGCACACACACAATGGCTTTTGTTATGGGTAGGGTGGTGCTGTTGCTTCAGCTTCAGTGTACAGTCCTGCCCCCAGGTTTGAAGGTTGCGGAATACAGGCGTTGACAGAAATGATTCAGAGTTGAAGCCAACGGTGGACCCGCAGTCCCACAACCCGGCCGGTTATCCAAGGTTTTAAGATGCATAGTTAATCTTGCAGTTAGGGAAATTGCTGAATATCTTTAACAAGAGCAGAAACATTTACTGGAGTCAATCAGGTGGGGGAGAGTGAAGACACAGACTCTGCACACCCATCGTTAGGACAATAAAACACTCTGGAATCAAAATAATCCCGTCAAACTTTATGAACAACATTTTGAACTTTTTTGCATATATATTCGAAATGAACTGAGTGGATAATTATTTTGAATGCCTATTATAATGGGTCTGATTATTTCTGTAAGTGTGAGGCAATACACCAATGAGACGTCGTGTGCGGACGTGGCGTCGAAGGATGAGATGCCGAATCGAAGAAGTGGAAGACAAATAACCGAACGGAAATGAAGCCGAAAAGCCAAATAACCAAAAGGGTGCTACGCCAAAAGGCCAACTAACCGAACGACGCAATGCTGAAAAGCCAAATAACCAAAACGGCGGGACGCTTAAGAGCAAATAACTGAAAGGGCACATCGCTGAAAAGGGAAATAACCGAAAGGGCACTTCGCCGAAAAGTCAAATTAACTAAAGGGTGGAACGCCAAAAAGCCAACTAACAGAATGGACG
Source organism: Okamejei kenojei (assembly GCA_035221665.1). NCBI lineage: Eukaryota > Metazoa > Chordata > Chondrichthyes > Rajiformes > Rajidae > Okamejei > Okamejei kenojei. The sequence goes on along the minus strand of CM069140.1, from coordinate 2,479,134 downwards.
CAACGCCGAAAAGGCAAATAATGGACATGACGTCACTGGGGGGCAGGACTTGTCAGCGATTGGTCCAGACGCCCGCGTCCATCACATCACTGGCTGAGGAACGGGAGGGTGGGGATCATTTTCACACACAAGTCCGCCCGGGGATGAAGGGTAACTATGCTCTCTGAACCCGAGCACCAAGGTGTAGGCTGCTGAATGAGTGCATCCCATCGGGACAGTCCCCACCCTCCCCCCATGGTCAGCACTGTCCGGCCACGGCCACCCTGTGACTCGTCTCCCCCATGCGGCCGCAGAGTGATGGGCTGTGGGTCGCCAGCACAAACACACACACACACACGGGGCCGGGTGGAGTGGGGCCGTGGCTCCGGGCAGTGGTCCCTCCGCCCACTTAGAGTCACTGACAGCGATGCACCGCCAACGGCACCCAATCCCCACACCAGGGTGATTCACCACCCCTCTCCCCCCCCCCAGATCCACACATGGGAAGATTTCCCCCCGACACCCACACCGGGTGATTCATCTCCCCCCCCCTCCACACTGGCCACGGGGACATACGGCCCGGGGCACTGGCAGCCATAGTAAGTGCTTACCTAACTTTCACCGCTTGTACTCCAGATGGCATTGTGTGGCAACAGTACGGGTCACGGACCTCACTGCCGGGCAACCTCCCTATATGAATATTGGATGCATATCGGCAGTACATTTCATATGATTAATTATTAAAGCAGGCTTCTGTCACTTAATGGCTCATGTTTCATTGTGTTTTCAGTCCATTTCGTAATACCTTCATAATGGGACCAAACAACTAACATCCAAAATATTGTGGAGATTTATACATCAATGGGTCAGAAACTGTGGGGCATATATTCATTTTTAAAGTGTCTTTCTCTGAAGATAAATGAGTTGTTCGTTGCTTGCGGATTCCCTCAAGTTTTTTATGTGGATTTGTATCAAGTGGCATCGTTTCAGGATTCATATTTGGAATTTATTTTGGAGCTGGATTCAGCTGGGGGTCCACGGAAGTTGGAAGAATTCTGCTCACTGGGAATAAAGAACCGAGGCAGCGCAACGCGGACACTTCCCGTCTCTCGGGCATGCGCGCTGACACTAACTCATGCCGATTCACACTTACTCACACGCACGCGTTCGTTCGCGGGAGTAGGGGGTGAATCACCCCATGTGTGGGTCGGGGTCCGGGGGTTAGGGGGGTGAATCACCCTGGTGTAGGGTTCGGGTGCCAGTGGCGGTGCTCCGCCGTCAGTGACTGGGTGAGTGGAGGGCCCAGACTGTCCCCAACTGTGCTGCAGCTGACGGGGACATTTGTGCCCCCCCCCCCCCCCCCATGTTTTAAGAGCCATTTACTATGGCTGCCAATGCCCCGAGCCGTCTTTCCCCACGGCCGGGGGGAGGGGGGAGGTGAATCACCCACTGCAGATGTTGGGGGGTGAATCAACCCGTGTGTGGGTCAGGGCCCGGGGGTCGGGGGGTGAATCACCCTGGTGTGGGGGTGGGGTCCAGTGGCGGTGCATCACAGTTAGTGACTCTGGGTTGGTGGAGGGACCAGACTGTCTCCAACTCTGCTCCATCTCGCCCCGTGTGTGTGTGCGTGTGTGTGTGCACACTCCCGACCCACAGTCTATCACAGTGCGGCCGCACGGGGGAGATGAGATGGTGGGCGACCATGACAGTGGGAGAGTGGTGGCTGTTACGAGGGATGCGCTCCTTCGGCCGCTTGCAACTTGGTGCTCGGGTTCACAGTGCCCAGTCACCCTCCAGCCCTGGGCGGTCTTTTGTAGGAAAATCGCTGACAAGTCCCGCCCCCCCTCGCCCCCCCCACCCTCTCGGCAGAGTCATTTCCGTTATTTGGCTTTTTGGCACAGCGGCCTTTCGGTGAGTTGGCTTGTAGGTGACGCACCTTTCGGTGAGTTGGCTTCTAGGCGATGCTGCCTTTCGGTTAGTTGCCGTTTCTGCATGGCGGCCTTTCGGTGAGTTGGCTTTTAGGCGTCCCACCCTTTCAATTAGTTCGCTTTTAGGCGTCCCGCCCTTTCAGTTCGTTCGCTTTTAGGCATCCCGCCGTTTCGGTTAGTTGGATTTTCGGCTTCATACGCTTTCGGTTATTTGGCTTTTCAGCTTTGTTTCCGTTCGGTTATTTGGCTTCCACTTCTTTGCTTCGGCTTCCTCCACTTCTTTCCTTTGACGCCACGTCCGCACACGGGATCAGATCACATTTCTTTTCAGCAGATAGTGCGTATGTAAACATATCATTAAATTTAGCAATTCGATAGTTTTCACATTTCATGAAGCTTTTTGCTGAAGTGCTTGCATCTTCCTCCACCATCGTTTCCAAGCACAGAACCCTTTGTCAGGAGCACAGAACTTTGTGATGAAGGATCCCCAAGAGAAGGATGGTGTGAAGTGTTGCACTCACACCATGGTGCTTCCCACAAGAGGGCAATTTGAAGGCCGGATGATCATAACAGCATTTGAATGTGGGTTGGATAATGTTTCTGAAGATGCGGCGGTGTCAGTGGTGCTTGCATTGGAGGTACTGCATTAATGCAAAATGGCCTGTTTATGTGTTCTATCTCTAAACTAAACTGAATAAATCTACATTTTCTTCACCTGGGTGCTGGGAAGACCAAAGTTATGACTTTAGTTTGCAACCGCAGTTTCTTTTAAATTGCCACCAATTACGTCCTTCTCTCTGGTAACCGTTTGACAGTTAACCTGACTGTTGGGGATGTTGCTACCCTGGTTAAACTGAATTTGTAGGCAATAAGTGAAGGTGCTTGTTAAACTGAACTTGGGCTTTGAACCGTATATCCCGGTCATCATTGCCGATATTTGTATCTAATATTGTCTCTTGCCATATCAACTCATGTCATCTCAACTCATGTCATGTCATTAAATGGAAGCACAAGGAACTGCAGATGCTGGTTTACAAAAATAGACTCAAGGTGCTGGAGTAAATCAGCAGGTGAGGCAGCGTCTCTGGAGAACGGGGGAAGTGAAATTTCGGGTCTGAAGAACGGTCCCGACCTGAAACGTCACCTGTTCATTTTCACCAGAGATGCTGCCTGTCCCACTGAGTTACTTCAGCAATGTTTTGGAATAAACTCTATCCTCTACCCTCTAAGTTAATCTATTATCATCATCCTAACTTGTATATGATCCCGATAACTCATCAGCTCACTGTTAACCACTTAGAATTGAGTTTAAAAGATTGAGGGCTGACCTCGTTGAAACATACAGAGTAGTGAAAGGCTTGGATCGAGTGGATGTGGAGAGGATGTTTCCATGACTGGGAGAGTCTAGGACTAGAGGTCATAGCCTCTGAATTAAAGGATGTTCTTTTAGGAAGGAAATGAGGAGACATTTCTTCAGTCAGAGGGTGGTGACGCTGTGGAATTATTTGCCACAAAGGCAGTGGCGGTCAAATCAGTGGATATTTTTAAGGCACAGATAGATTGTTGATTAGTACAGGTGTCAGAGGTTATGGGGAGAAGTCAGGAAAATGTGGTTGGGAGGGAGAGAAAGATCAGCCATGATGGGCCGAATGGCCTAATTCTACTCCTAATACTTACGGCCATATGATTTTAAAGATCCTAACCTTGTTCATATCTCCCTTTTCCAATAATTCTAATGAGCCTTGCAGACTCCTTCAGTTACAGCTTATAGTCATACAGTCACAGTGTGGAAATAGGCCCAATTTGGCCACACCGACCAACATGTCCCACCTACACTAGTCCCACGCACCTGTGTTTGGTCCATATCCCTTCAAACCTGTCCTATCCATGTACCTGTCTAACTTCTTCTTAAACCTCAAATACCACCTCCAGCAGCTTGTTCCATACACACACAACCCTTTGTTTGAAAAGGTTACCCCTCAAATTTATATTAAATCTTTTCCCCTTAACCGTAAACCTATGTCCTCTGGTCCTCGATTCCCCTGCTCTGGGCAAGAGTCTCTGTGCATCTACCCGATCTATTCCTCTCATGATTTTATGCACCTCTATAAGATCATCCCTCATCCTCCTGCGCTTCAGGGAATAGAGTCACAACCTACTCAACCTCTCCCTATAGCTCAGACCCTCGAGTCCTGGCAACATACTTGTAAAACTTCTCTGTACCATTTCCTATAACATGGTGCCCAGAACTGAACACAATACTCTAAATATTTGGTCTTTGGTCATCTTCAATTCGAATAACTAAAATGGTAACTGTTACTTATATTAAGTTTTCTTTTCTCAGTGCTGTTAAGGCAAGCTTGCAGTGATGATATTGCAAGATGTAATGAATAGCTCTGGCTTTAGGACAAGAGTCCCGGGTTTGATCCTGACCTCAGATGCTATCTGTGTGCAGTTTGCACGTTCACCCTGTGGTTTTCCACCGTGTGTTCCGGTTTCCTCCCACATCCCTAAGATGTGTGGGTTTGTTGGTTATTTGGCCCTCTGTAAAAGCCTCTAGTGTGTAGGGAGCTGATGAGAAAGTCGGATAACATGGAACTAGTGTGAACGGGTGATCGATGGTTGGTGTGAAGATAGTGGGCTGAAGGGCTTGTTTCCATGCTGTATCTCTAATACTAATGTCCACCAATTTACTTTTGTTAATTACTTGCAGCATGTTTATTGCCGCGATTTTTGGGTGAAAGTGACTTCTTTGGAACTTCTGGGGCTTTTGAAGCTATTATGAGGGGAACACAATATGCATGGTGTGTAGGAAAGCTGTTCCAGGTGTCAACTTCTGTACATCGGCGAGACCAAGCGCAGGCTTGGCGATTATTTTGCTGAACACTTCCATTCAGTCCGCCTTAACCTACCTGATCTCCCAGTTGCTCAACACTTTAACTCCCCCTCCCATTCCAAGTCTGAACTTTCTGGCCTGGGCCTCTTCCATTGTCAGAATGAGGCCCAGCAGAAATTGGAGGAACAGCACCTCATATTTTGCTTGGGTAGCTTATACCCAAGAGGTATGAACATTGACTTCCCGAACTTCAAATAGCCCTTGCTTTCCATCTCTCTCCATCCCCTTCCCCTTCCCAGTTCTTCCATCAGTCTTACTGTCTCCAACTACACACTATCTGTCTCACTCACTCCCCTGACATCAGTCTGAAGAAGGGTGTCAACCTAAAATGTCGCACATTTCTTCTCTCCAGAGATGCTGCCTGTGCTGCTCTGTTACTCCAACATTTTGTGTCTACAATATGCAGGGTAATAATTCACAGTTACTTACAGACAGAGTAATCGCTTTGACAACACGATGGAGTGGGAGAATGCCAAGACTGCTGTGATCCAGAGTGAAATGCTCGTTACCATTTTGGTACAGCGTATTTTATACATGCCATTTGATATAACGAAAGATAACATGGCATATTGAAGACTTGCAACCCAAAGAGCCAAAGGCATTTCAGTGAGAATTTGTAGTGAGCTTTCATACATCATGGAATTAGTATATATTTAAAAATATTTTGTACTATTTATTTTTGAATGTTTCATTATGTCAGAGCAATCAAAATCTTTCCATGTCCTTGACAACAAGAAAAGCTGGAGCGCTGTCTTGCTAGTTATCAGATATTAGGGCGGCAGAGTGGTAGAGATGCTGTCTTATAGCGTCAAAGACCTGGGTTCAATCCTGACTACAGGTGCCGTGTGTAGAAGTTTGTATGTTCTCCACGTGACCGTGTGGGTTTTCTCCAGGTGCTCTGGTTTCCTCCCACATTCCAAATACATACAGATTTGTAGGTTAATTGGCTTCGGTAAAAATTGTAAATTGTCCCTAGTGTGTCGGATACTGCTAGTGTAAGGAGTTAAATGCTGGTCGGCGCTAACTCAGTGGGCCGAAGGACCTGTTTCCGCACTGTATCTCAAGTCTAAATCAGAGTTTTATTTTATCTGATTTGTGGGGTTGTTAAGACCTGCCCACGCAGCATGCAGCCACTCTGGGTCCTGTCTTTTCAGATATACGTAGCTTGTTTCCCTGCAAGTTGGGGACAGAGATTCATACCTCAGAGAGAACACTAGCAGCCTACAAGTTTCAGTTCTTTATCTTGAGTTGCCGATGTAAAATGGATTGTAATCATGTATAGTCTTTTCACTAACTGGATAGCTTGCAACAAAAAAGCGTTTCACCGTACCTCGGTACAAATGATAATAAACTAAATTAAACTCAATACGACTTTGGGAAGATTACAGGACTAGCCCAACTAACACAACAAAATACTAAGTAAATAATGTGAAGAAAACTCAATAACGTGTTAATTTAATAAAGGTACAACATGGAAACTGGCCCTTCGCCTACCGAGTCCACCGACCATTGATCACCCGTTCACCTTTGTTATCCCACTTTTGCATTCACTCTACCAGCTGCACTCAAAGGGATTTGAGAAAACAAAATCACTGGACCATTCCCTGAAATTATTTGAATTATTAAAGGACTAGAATAGTTAAAAGTGATTGTGAAAAATCCTCCACATTAACTCTGTTTCCCTTTGCAAAGTCACTATTGTTTTCTAGCATTTTCTGTTTTAATTGCAAAAAATTGTCCCACGTCCCCCAGAATCACCTGAAGGAATCCTAATGGCAGTGATATCCAGGAGAAGATCATACCGTTTATGTCACGGCCATTTTAAATATGCGTTTGGAAGTAGCATCAATCCCCAGCCATATTTAAAGAACAGCATTATTGACTGGTAAGGAATATATCAAATGTATATTGACATGTTAATTTGTTGAAGAAAATATTATGGAAAAAAAAAACTTAACATGTATTTTTGAGAGAAATCCATAAAGGTTCATTGACATTAATTTGTTGAAGAAAATATAAATAAGGACGCAGAGAAAGCTTTTGATCAGATTGAATGGTCTTATTTATTTTCGGTTATGGAATCTTTTCAGTTGGGGGAGAAGTTTATAACATGGGTTAAGTTACTATATACCAAGCCAACAGCTAGAATATTAATAAACCAAATGTTAACAACTAAATTTAACTTATTCCGAGGCTGCAGACAAGGTTGTCCTTTATCTCCACTACCGTTTGCACTTGCAACAGAGCCACTAGCAAAATCCGTGAGATTGCATCCTGAAATATACAGGTATGAAACTAAAGAAACTGAAAATAAAATCTCTTTATACGCAGATGATGTATTACTTTATATCACAAAGCCGGAAATTATTATTCCTAACTTATTAGATTTAATAACTCAATTTGGATTGTTTTCAGGATATAGAATTAATTGGAATAAAAGTGAACTTATGCCAATAATGGGAAATAACTTACATATATTACAACAATATCCTTTTAAGATAGCAAATGAAAAAATCAAATATCTTGGAATTTATGTAACAAAAAGATATGATTCTTTATTTAAATCCAATTTCCCACCCTTATTGAATAAACTACTTAAGAATATCCTATATTGGAAAACATTACCTATTTCAATGTTAGGTAAAATTAATGTGATAAAAATGATTTTTCTTCCTCAATTATTATACTTGTTTCAACTGATCCTGATATATCTTCCTAAAAATGTTTTTAAGAAAGTGGACTCTATAGTTACCAATTTTATTTGGGATTATAAGAACCATAGAATAATTAAAAAATATCTAGGTAAATCAAAAATGAATGGAGGTTTTGCATTGCCTAATTTTATGTTTTATTACTGGGCAGTTAATATAAAAAATATGAATTTCTGGTTGGAAGAAGTAGATAAACAACCAAACTGGTTAAAAATGGAAAAGGAAGACTGTTCACCTTTCGAAATTAGCTCGATTTTATTTGCTAACACTAAAATACATAAGAAAATTTATAGAGGAAACCCAATAATAGAAAGTGGTATACGTATTTGGAAACAATTAAAAAAAAACATTAAAATTACAGAGTATACCACTGGCTCTTCCAATTGTAAACAACATTACCTTTAAACCTTCATTGATGGTTAAAGGTTTTTTAAAATGGAACAACTATGGAATAAATAAGATGGGTGATCTCTACAGGGAAAGTTTATTTCTTTCATTTCAGGAATTACAACAAAATTATGAATTACACTCAAAAGAATATTTTAGATATCTACAAATTAGAGATTATGTGAAATCGAATACACCAGATTTTAGGAATAGAAAGACAGAAATTTTAGATGAATGTCTAAATAAACATCCGAATACAGAAAAATTAATATCATATTATCTTACTGGAAAATGATTTACCAAATACGGAAAAATATAGACAAGCATGGGAAAATGAATTAGGTCAAACAATTTGTATAGAAGTATGGAATGAAAGTTTGCAACATATACACCATTGCTCATTAAATGCCAGACACTCCTTGATACAATTTAAAGTTTTACATAGATTACACTTCTCAAAATCCAAATTAAACAGAATTTTCTCAAATTTTCTGCTATATGTGATAAATGTCAGCAGTTAGAAGCTAATCTAACATATTCATTCACAAAATGTACAAAAATTACTAATTTTTGGACAGAAATTTTTAAGATAATCTCGAATGTAGTTAATGCAAATTTAATTCCAGACTCAAAATTAATTATATTAGGAATATTAGAAACGGATCAGCTACTAACAACACAACAAATAATTTTTATTGGTAAAAAATTAATACTAAGATTTTGGAAAGGTCCCATATCCCCCACAATCAAAATGTGGATTACAGAAATGTCGGAGACACTTCACCTGGAAAGATTAAGACTTGTCCTAATGGACAGGTTAGATCAATTCAGAGGAATATGGTCTCCATTTATTGAATACTTAAAGGGTTAAGGTGGTCCGGTTCGAGGCCCTGACTGAAGCCTGAATGAAGGAATAGATGAAGAATTATATACAATAGACCACGAATATATCTCCAATGAAGAATATCTTGCTTAATACTCCACTCATTTTATTGATTTTGTATTTCTTTCTTATTTCTTTTTCTTTTTATTATTTCTCTTTACTTCCTACTGTTATACAATAATAAAAAATATAGAAGTATAAATAAGAATGACCGTAAATTTAAAAAATATTAAGAATGTATGTGACGAATAATGTTTCCTTTTTTTCGATTTTATATTATTTCTTCTTAATATGTATTTACTTCTAATAAAAATATTTTACAAAAAAAAGAAAATATAAATAAGAAAAACACAATATGTATTTGTGAGAGAAATCCATAATTAATTTGTTGAAGGAAATATAGATAAGAAAGTAAAAGGTTAACGTTTATTTGTGAGAGAAAGCCATAAAAGTTCACAAATAATGGATTTGTCACTGCTCAATCTGTGCAGTTATTTTAATCTTGTCATGTAATAATTGTTTTTCCCTCAGTTCATCTGTAATGGACAATAGACAATAGGTGCAGGAGTAGGCCATTTGGCCCTTCGAGTCAGCACCGCCATTCAATGTGATTATGGCTGATCATCCCCAGTCGTAACCCGTTCCTGCCTTCTCCCCATATCTCCTGACTCCGCTATTTTTAAGAGCTCTATCTAGCCTTTCACTATATGTATGTAGTGATGTTTGTATTTAATCTATGAACCACTTTTCTTTGTTATACTATTCTTATACCAATGTAAAGCACTTTGGCCAACAAGAGTTGATTTTTAATTGTGCTATATAAATAAAAGTGACTTGACTTGAAAGCATCCAGAGAACCTGCCTCCACCACCCTCTGAGGCAGAGAATTCCACAGACTCACCACTCTCTGTGAGAAAAAGTGTTTCCGCATCTCTATTCTAAATGGCTTACTCCTTATTCTTAAACTGTGGCCCCTGGTTCTGGACTCCCCCAACATCGGGAACATGTTTCCTGCCTCTAGCGTGTCCAAGCCCTTAACAATCTTATATGTTTCAATGAGATTCCCTCTCATCATTCTAAACTCCAGAGTGTACAAGCCCAGCTGCTCCATTCTCTCAGCATATGACAGTCCCGCCATCCCAGGAATTAACCTTGTAAACCAATGCTGCACTCCCTCAATAGCAAGAATGTCCTTCCTCAAAGTAGGGGACCAAAACTGCACACAATACTCCAGGTGTGGTCTCACTAGGGCTCTGTACAACTGTAGAAGGACCTCTTTGCTCCACTATTCGATTCCTTTTTTTATAAAGGCCAACATGCCATTCGCTTTCTTCACTGCCTGCTGTACCTGCATGCTTACTATCATAGACTGATGTACAGGGACCCCCAGATCCCGTTATACTTCCCCTTTTCCCAACTTGACGCCATTTAAATAGTAATCTGCCTTCCTTTTTTTGCTACCAAAGTGGATAACCTCACATTTATCTGCATTAAACCACATGTGTCATACATCTGCCCACTCCCCCAACCTGTCCAAGTCACCCTGCATTCTCATAACATCCTCCTCACAGGTCACACTGCCACCCAGCTTTGTGTCATCTGCAAATTTGCTAATGTTACTTTGAATCCCTTCATCCAAATCATTGATGTAAATTGTAAATAGCTGCAGTCCCAACACCGAGCCTTGTGGTATGCCACTAGTCACTACCTGCCATTCTGAAAGGGACCCGTTAATCACTACTCTTTGTTTCCTGTCTGCCAACCACTTCTCTATCCATGTCAGCACTCTACCCTCAAAACCATGTGCCCTAATTTTGCCCACTAATCTCCTATGCGGGACCTTATCAAATGCTTTCTGAAAGTCCAGGTACACTACATCCACTGACTCTCCCTTGTCCATTTTCCTAGTTACATCTTGAAAAAATTCCAGAAGATTAGTCAAGCATGATTCGTCCGATCCTGTTACTGCTATCTAAATGTGCGGCAATCTCATCTTTTATAATTGACTCCAGCATCTTCCCCACCACCGATGTCAGGCTAACTGGTCTTTAATTCTCCATTTTCTCTCTCCCGCCTTTCTTAAAAAGTGGGATAACATTAGCTACCCTCCAATCCACAGGAACTGATTCTGAGTATAGAACTTTGGAAAATTATCACCAATGCATCCACAATTTCTAGAGCCACTTCCTTAAGTACCCTGGGATGCAGACCATCAGGCCCTGGGGATTTATCAGCCTTCAGTCCCATCAGTCTATCCAACACATTTCCTGCCTAATATGGATTTCCTTCAGTTCCTCTGTCACCCCAGATCCTCTGGCCACTACTGTATCAGGAAGATTGTTTGTGTCCTCCTTAGTGAAGACAGATCCAAAGTACCTGTTCAACTCATCTGCCATTTCCTTGTTCACCAAAATAAATTGTTGCAGACTCCTCCAGCCAGCTGTGTTGTAGTATAAGGCATTGGTTTGGAATGTATATCTTTCATTCAGTCACTTTGTGTTTTTCTCCCAGCTTCAGAACCATTTAGACTTTGCGGTGAACTTTTTAAATTCAGGCGTTGAAATCGACCTCTGGATTACTTGAGTTCCTCGTGCAGGAAGCCAGTGATTCACCGGATGAGTTGAAAGGCCACTGACAAACATTTTTGGGTTTCTGGCGCAGCTCTCAGTTACGCCCTTACCTCCGCTCAGCTTCCTCCCCGACTATTCCTTTCACTTCTCAGAAGCAAAGGAAGTTAAACTGGCATGGTATGGGGTGGTACTTTATTTATCCCATGTACCAGGTACAGTGAAATTCATTTTTGTATACAGTTCAGTACATATCACCATACATAAGCACTTAGATACATGTTAGATAAGCATCTCAGATGGAGTACAAGTGTATAGCAGTAATACACTGAGACAGTACACAGAGTCGCTAGTTTGACCCCATTTTCAAGTCCCAGTTGTTGTAAGCACGGGCATCTTGACCTGACCATGAAGCTCTGTTGTCCTGGCGGCATTGCAGGGTCGGCCTGGCCAAGCGCAGCCATTGCTGCTGTAGGCCGCATGCAGTCCACGTACTTATTATATGTGCTTTCTGAAGCTCCAGGAGAATTATGCACTTTGCTACATATTGTGTTGCTTCACTGTACTTACTTTTCCATCTTCAGCTCTAGTCTCATGGAATGACAGAGATGTCTTTTGAGGAACGATTTAGTGAATTGGGTTTAAATGAGTGAGAGATTTAATTCAGTTTGTGGAAGCAGACCCTTCAGCTCATGGAGTCAGCACAGACCAATAATCACCCGTCCACCAATCCCAAGTTATCCCAGTTTCGCATTCTACACATGGGAATATTGGGCATTTTGGGTGCCTGACAAAATGGAGGATTTCTGCTTTTGTAAAGCCTGCTTGACATCTTATTCAAAAGCTGCAAAGACCATGAGGATCATGGCTCCAGATTGTCTGTCGCCAAGCCAAACAGCTGGTTGCATTTTCATTTCACTTCCACTGCCATTGTAGTTTCAAGGGCAGGTGAAGCCAAACAGATGATTGCATTTTCATTTCACTTCCACAGCCATTGCAGTTTCAAGGACAGGACAGGCCAAGCCAAACAGCTGATTGAATTTTCATCTCAGTTCCACTGCCATTGCAGTTTCAAGGACAGGGCTGCATTTTCATCTCACTTCCACTGCCATTGCAATTTCAATGACAGGGAAGGCCAAGCCAAACAACTGTTTGCATTTTCATATCACTTCCACTGCCATTGCAGTTTCAATGACAGGGCAGGCCAAACAACTCATTTCATTTTCATTAAGGGCTAACAAATCATTTATTGCAAGTACATTGCTGACTCACAGTTCAGTTGATTCACCGCTTGGAATGGGAGTCATGGCCTCTCCCTCACAATCTTGCGGAGTGACGGAGTTTTATAGTTCCTCCCCGGAAGGGGCGTTACCTTCGTCATGGTGATTGACAGGCGAGAGGATCTCAAGGTTTTTTTAAACACTCATAACTCTTTTATTTTTCATCAATGGGAAAAATCCTCGGGGCCTGATCAGCGGAGGAGGACTGTGAGTAAGATGGCCAAAAATCATAGCAATATATGGTAGCATTTTTTTCTAAAATCAATATACAGCGCAGACAGGAAGTGGTCAGGATTAGACTTTTAATTATATAGATAATGGTCTTGCTATCATGTTTGGCATGTACATTGTGGGCCGAAGGGTCTGTTCTTGTGCTGCACTGTTCGGTTTGTTCTATATTATAAATCTATGTGCTTCCTTAAGCTTGAGTGTGTAAATGTACAATCTGATATCTATCGCAATAGCAGGAAATCACTGTCACCTTTTGAACCAAAATATTTTAGCCACCATTTCTCAGTGTAGAAATGTCAAATTCCACAGGACGTAGCTTTAACGAGAGAAGGGCATAATTTAAAGATGTTCAGAGCTATATTTTTTAGACACAAGTTTGTAGGTGCCTGGAACACACTGCCAGAGATGGTGGTGAAGGCAGATAAGTGGCATTTAAGAGGCCTTTAAATGGGCAGCACGTTGTCACAGCGGTAGAGTTGGTGCCTTACAACGCAAGAGATCCGGGTTCGAACCTGACTACGGGTGCAGTCTTTGAGGAGTTTGTACATTCTCCCCATCACCTCTGTAATCCATTTCCTCCAGCAACTCTGCTTCTGTGACACTGTGTCACGACTTGTGTTGCAGTTGATACTACAGCAGCTAAATGGCCAGAACACCAAATTAATAACACGATCATTAATAATAACATTAATAACCTTAAGTAAAAACGGTTATGGGCACATCGGGAAAAAACCCCGATAATACACAGTTAATTAGTTTTATTTTAATTTTGCTTTGAAAACTTTTGGCATGGGCAAGTAATGGGTTTGCACAAGATTAATGTATAATTGCACATTGCCTCTCATTTAATCCTCCATTAGCTGTCTTTGGTTCCAAGTCTATCTTTGAACTTCACATGCCAACATTTCCAGTTTATCTTAACATTACTAGAATGCTGTTCCTTCTTTCAACTGAGAGTGGAGCTATTTTCAACGTACACCTAGACTTGCTAGACATTCATTTAGAATCTGGGCTTTTCCAGAACAAACCAACGCAACATTTCAGGTCTCAACCCAAAACGTGACCTCCATGTTCTCCAGAGGTGCTAACTGACCTGCTGAGTTACTCCAGCACTTTGTGTTTTTTTTTGTAAACCAGCATTTGCAGTTCCTTGCTTCTAAATTAATCTATACTCCAACGTATATTTTAAAGGCGGAGATTGACAGATTCTTGATTAGTACGGGTGTTATGGGGAGTAGGACGGAGAATGGGATTCAGAGGGAGAGATAGATCAGCCGTGATTGAATGGTGGAGTAGACTTGATGGGCTGAATGGCCTATTCTGCTCCTATAATTTATGAACAGGCCTGAAGAAGTCTCGAACCTAAAAGCTGCCTATTCCTCTTCAGAGATGAGTCCTGACCTGCTGAATTACTTCAGCGCGCTTTTATTTAAACATGGGCTTGTACTTCCTTCAGTCTTGAAAGCACAATATTATTAGTCCTCCTCTAGACTGAACTGTTGCTGCCTGCATTTCCTCTTGGTGCGAAATGTCTATGTAAACAAACCGCAAAAAATGCAAACTGCAAATAAGTCAATGTTCTCCAGAGATGCTGCCTGGCCTGTTGAGTTATTCCAGCACTCTGTTGTTCTTTTGCTGCAAAATGAAAGGTTAGGTTGATGTGGAATCTGCCTTCCCGAGTGAGTCAGATTATCAGGATTTCTTATCGCGTGCACTTCAATACGCACGTTCTCCCTCACAGTTATAGGCCTGTCCCACTTGGCCGTCATTTGCGCTTAATTTACGCAACATCATTTACGCGTAACGACGCATGCCGCGCGTGCCGTGACATGCACATGATGCGCGCATGGTGCGTGATGACATAGGCAGTGACGTGCGGTCACGGGCAGCGTCCCAGGATTTTGTGATGTACAAAATCTTTGCGCGCCATCTGCGCGACGCGCAAATGACGGCCAAGTGGGACAAGCCCTTTAGGTGCCAAATTACATGTAGAACTTATCCAGTTGGCAGTAAACTCTCTTCCGCGGGTTTCCGCTAACATGTGTGTTTGCCTATGTGTGTCTGTATGTGCATGTGTGTCTGTGTGTGTCTGTCTGTACGTGTGTGTCTGTGTGTGTGCGTGTGTGTCTGTGTGTGTGTGTGTCTCTGTGTATGCGCGTCTGTGTGTCTGTCCCTGTGTGTGTGTGTGTGTGTGTGTCTGCATGTGTGTGTGCGTCTGTGTGTGTGTGTGTGTGTGTGTGTGTCTCTCTCTATCTGTGTGTGTGTGTGCGCATGTGTGTGTGTGTGTCTTTGTGTGTGTGCGTCTCTGTCTGTCTGTGTGTGTGCATGTCTGTTCATGTGTCTCTGTGTCTGTGTGTGTGTGTCTGCGTCTATGTGTCTGTGTGTGTGTGTGCGCGTCTCTGTGTCTGTGTCTGTCTGTGTGTGTGTCTGTCTGTCTGTGTGTGTTTGTCTGTGTGTGTGTGTCTGTCTGTCTGTCAGTGTGTGTGTAAGTCAATGTTCTCCATAGATGCTGCCTGGCCTGTTGAGTTACTCCAGCACTGTTGTTCTTTTTCTGCAAAATCAAAGGTTAAGTTGATGTGGAATCTGCCTTCCCAAGTGAGTCAGATTATCAGGATCTCTTATCGCAAGCACTTCAATATGCACATGTTCTCCCTCACAGTTAAGGGCCTGTCCCACTTGGCCATCATTTACGCGTATCGACGCATGATGCGCGCGTCGTGACATGGACATGATGCGCGCATGGTGTGCATTACGTGCGCATGGTGCATGATGACAGGCAGTGATGCGTGGTCGCGTGCAGCGTCCCAGGATTTTGTGATGAACAAAATCTTTGCGTGCCATCTGTGTGACGCGCAAATGATGGCCAAGTGGGACAAGCCCTTTAGGTGCCAAATGACGTGTATAACTTATCCAGTTGGCAGTAAAATCTCCTCCGCAGGTTTCTGCTAACATTGGTGTGTGTGTGTGTGCCTATGTGTGTCTGTGTGTGCATGTGTGTCTGTGTGCGTGTGTCTGTGTGTGTGTCTGTGTGTCTATGTGTCTGTGTGTGCGTCCCTGTGTCTTTGTGTATGTGGGTGTGTGTGTCTGCGTGTGTGTCTGTGTCTGTGTGTGTCTGTTTGTCTGTCTGTATGTGTGGATGTGTATCTGTGTGTACGTCTCTGTGTGCGTGTCTGTGTCTGTGTGTGCGTCTGTGTGTGCGCGTCTGTGTGTGCGCGTCTGTGTGTGCGCGTCTGTGTGTGTTCTCTGGGTTTTCCCTTGACCACAGTAGTGCCATGACTTCTGTGCAGGAATTTAACATTCCAAGACTAGTCGTAGATTCGAATGACACCACTTAAAGGTCTAGCTTAGTGATACAGGATGGAAATGGGCCTTTCGGCCCACAGCCAATACTGACCATAGATCACCCGTTCACACTATAGTTCTTTGTTATCCCACTTTCCCATTCACTCCCTAAACACTAGGGCTATCTCTAGATACGTCTTCGGGATTTGGAAGGATACCAGAGGAAGCCAGATTGTGTCAGTTTTCGTTTTAGTCTTCGGTCCACTGAGTCCACACCGACCATTGTTCACCCATTCAGTAGGTTCACGTTGCCCCACTTTTTGCATCCTACACACTAGTGGCCAATTAACCTATAATTTCCGACGTCTTCAGAATGCAGAAGGAAACTGGAGCACCTGGACTTAACTTGCCCTGTCACGGAGAGAATGTGCAAACTCCAAACAAACAGCGAGCGCCAGAGGCCAGGATCAAACCCTGATCTCTGGGTTTGTGAGATAGCTACTCTACCAGCTGCACCACTGTGCTACCCTAAATGTTTTGATCAAAGTTCCAAGATGCAATTATTGCTAAATAAACAAGTTTTCAATATGCAACACGGTGTCTGATTGCAATTGTGATCCTGCCCTCTTTTCAGTTATGGTATCTTTGTTTGTGTATGAGCTACCAGGCTCTAGATTTGTAATGCATCCCACACTAGATTGAAGACCCCCAACTTTAGCAGGATCGAAACGTACATTCCTTAATGGTGTATTTTTGATGTAAGTGTGACATTAGGTAGACACAAAATGCTGGAGTAACTCAGCAGGACAGGCAGCATCTCTAGTGAGAAGGAATGAGTGGCCTTTCGAGACGGGACCCTTCCTCAGACGCTGAAGACATTGGGTAGCTGAGTGTGTTGGTGGGAAGCTCGGTATTGTTCCCATTGCTCTTGTGTTATCCATCCATCTTACTAACAGTAAAGTGGCCATGTTGTTCTCTGGCCCATATTAAGGTGTCGTTGTGAGGTTATATAAGTATATATGCACATTTGCTATATCATAGAGTCATACAGTATGGGAACGGGCCCTTCAGCCCAACTTGCCCACGCCAACCAACATGCATCGTCTACATTCGTTCCACCTGCCTGCGTTTGCCCCATATCCCATAAACCTGTCCTATCCATGTACCTGTCTAACTGTTTCTGAAATGTTGGGATAGTCCCTGCCTCAAACACCCTTTGTGTGAAAAAACCAAGTAGCCTGAAGAAGGGTCTCGACCCAAAATGTCACCTATCCCTTTTTCTCCAGAGATGCTGCCTGACCGGCTGAATTACTCCAGCTTTTCGTGTCTATCATCCGTGTAAACCAGCATCTGCAGTTCCTGCCGACACAAGTCGCCCACTTCCACTCACCAACTTCCAATAGTTATGAAGATCCCTCCCCAACTCATTTTTAAGTTTGACAGATGTGAAGGGTATAAATGCAGGCGAGAGCCCCTTGGGAAAACCAAACATGCAGATGCTGCAAAACACGAAACAAAATACTGGAAACTGTCTCAGCAGGTCGGGCAGCATCTGTGGAAGGAGAAACATTAACATTTCATGTACGGTACCCTTCATTTGTTTTGACCATTCAAAGCATTAATTTTTTTTTTGTTTGCATAATTGGAACTGTAAACATGCTGGCAAAACAAAATTCTTATCTACTAGTCAGAATTTGTGCAAACTGAATGAGATATGCCAGTTATTTGTCTGGCATTGCCCTGAAGTTTGCACAGACCAGCTAAGAACAGCTCTTGCGTTGGGCTTTGAAAGATACACTGTGATTTATTGAAGGAGAACTCTTGCTGATGCTCACAAGTTTGTACACTACGTACAAAGTGTCTGAAGATGAGTCACGACTCGAATCGTCAACATTCCCTCCATCCAGAGATGAGTTACTCCAGCATCATCCAGTGTCAATCTATGATTCGCAAAATAATGCAGTGATATTCTCCCAGCATCACTTGGTCTAGGAATTGCTCAACTGCACAGCCAGAGAGCAGTGCTGAACTACTATCTACCTTATTGGTGACCCTCGGACTAATTTGTTTGTTTACCTTGCACAAAACATTATTCCCTTATTATGTATCTGTACCTTGTGAATAGCTCGATTGTAATGATATAACCATATAACCATATAACAATTACAGCACGGAAACAGGCCCTCTCAGCCCTTCCAGTCCGTGCCGATCATTTGTTTTCCCCTAGTCCCATCTACCTGCACTCAGACCATACCCCTCCATTCCCTTCACGTCCATATACCTATCCACTTTACTCTTAAATGTTAAAATCGATCCTGCCTCCACCACTTCTGCTGGAAGCTGATTCCACACAGCCACCACCCTCTGAGTAAAGAAGTTCCCCCTCACGTTACCCCGAAACCTCTGTCCCTTAATTCTCATGTCATGCCCTCTTGTTTGAAACTTCCCTACCCTCAATGGGAAAAACGTATCCACGTCAACTGTCTATCCCTTTCATCATTTTAAAGACCTCAATCAAGTCCCCCTTAACCTTCTGCGCTCCAAAGAATAAAGACCTAACTTGTTCAACCTTTCTCTGTAACATAGTTGCTGGAACCCTGGCAACATTCTAGTAAATCTCCTTTGTACTCTCTCTATTTTGTTGACATCCTTCCTATACTAGGCGACCAAAAATTGTACACCATACTCCAGAATTTGGTCTTACCAATGCCTTGTACAATTTTAACATTACTTCCCTACTCCTATATTCAATGCTCTGATTTATAAAGGCCAGCACACCACAGGCTTTCTTTACCACCCTATCTACATGCGATTCCACCTTCAGGGAACTATGCACAGTTATTCCTAGATCCCTCTGTTCCACAGCATTCCTCAATTCCCTACCATTTACCATGTACGTCCTATTTTGATTTGTCCTGCCAAGATGTAGCACTTCACACTTATCAGCATTAAACTCCATCTGCCATCTTTCAGCCCACTTTTCCAAATGGCCCAAATCTCTCTGTAGATTTTGAAAATCTACTTCATTATCCACAACACCACCTATCTTAGTATCATCTGCATGATGTATTGTCTTTCTGTTGACTGGATAGCACGTGATAAAAACCTGTTCACTGTACCTTGGTACACGTGACAATAAACTAAACTGAACTGAATTGAAAAAAATATCAGCAGTGTGCAGAGAGAAATTTGTGGGCTAGCAAAACAAAATCGCTTTCTGCATTTAATTATACAGCATGGAAACAGGCCTTTCGGCCCACTTTGCCCACGCCGGCCAACATGTCCCAGCTACGCTAGACCCACTTGCCAGCATTTGGCCCATATCTCTCCCAACGTGTCCTATCCATGTAACCGTCTTAAAGTTTCTTAAATGTTGGGATGGTTCCAGCCTCAACTACCTGCTCTGGCAGCTTATTCCATACACTCACCACCTTCTGTGTGAAAAGGTTACCCCTCACTTTCATGTTAAATCTTTTCCCCTTCACCTTAAGCCTATGTGCTCTGGTCCTCGATTCCCCTACTCTGGGCAAGAGACTCTGTTCTTCTACCCAATCTATTCCTATAATTTATGGGGAAGCACTATGGACAATAGACAATAGACAACAGGTGCAGTACTAGGCCATTCGGCCCTTCAAACCAGCACCACCATTCAATGTGATCATGGCTGATCATCCCCAATCAGTACCCCGTTCCTGCCTTCTCCCCATATCCCCTGACTCCGCTATTTTTAAGAACCCTATCTAGCTCTCTCTTGAAAGCATCCAGAGAACCTACCTCCACTGCCCTCTGAGGCAGCGAATTCCAGACTCACCACTCTCTGTGAGAAAAAGCGATTCCTTGTCTCCGTTCTAAATGGCTTACTCCTTATTCTTAAACTGTGGCCCCTGGTTCTGGACTCCGCAAAAATTGGGAACATTTTTCCTGCCTCTAGCATGCCCAGACTTGTCCGACGTTAGGAAGCTTTCCAGTTGAGACTGAGGCAGAGTGCGATTACCTGCGGCAATAGGGTTGCCAACTTTCTCACTCCCAAATAAGGGGCAAAAGGTCAAAATACGGGACAAGTTCCAGACGGCAATTAGTTGACCGACTCGGCCGTGGCTGGGTGAATGTTCAGTTGGCCCGGGTGCTGGACTGGCCCAGTCATCGGGCCAGCAGACGAATTTTGGCCTGGGTGACGTTGCTCACAAAGTCCAGCATCCCATCCAAATCATGAACCAATGATCGGCCATGAGAAGGAGGGGTGGTGGTGTCGCCGGTAAGCGAAGTTCCAAAGGTCAGACAACTGGCCGGGCTGCCGACCAACGGAGCCACGGGCGAGGCGCTGCTGCTGCCCTCCAGGAGCTGCACTATGTCAGGACGGGTGAGGCTGGGCCTGATGTGGCGCTCCGACCCAACAGTCCCCTCGACCCGAGTAGTAGCAGTCAAATACGGGACAAGGGCGATCCCATATGGGACAAACAAATTTAGCCCAAATTCCAGGATGTCCCAGCTAATACGGGACAGTTGGCAACCCTATGTGGGAATTGGAATCATAGTTATACAGCAAGGAAACAGGCCTTTTGGCCCATCTGTTTAGCTCATTTACCTAGAGGGCGCTGGACTGCCAGCAGCCTCTGCCTGCAGCCCGTTTGTTTTTCCATCTTTTTTTTTATTTTTAGTCCGTTTAAAGTTTGTTTTTGGGGAAACTAACTTTTTTTATGTGTGGGAGGGGGGCAGGGTAAGGGAGAAACTAACTCCCAGTCACTTCCTGGCGGGGACTCGACTGTTTCTCCGAGTTGCGTCCTCGCCCCCCACCTCGCGGCCTACCACCTGGATCCAAGCGGCCTTTCCTGCCGGGGAGATCGACGGGGTAATCACTGCGGTTTACACACCTCAAGGTTGTTGAAATTCCTTTCACTCTGTGCTAAACACCAGGCCATGAATTGGAGTTCTCTTCTGTGTGTAAATAGTCTTTAAAAAAATGATTCATTATGGAGCAGGAGTTTCTAATTAGCTTATGTACCAGCCATACCAAAACAGACTAACAGGTTGTTTGTTGTGGAAGAAGGAACTGCAGATGCTGGTTTAAACCAAAGATAGACACAAAAAGCTGGAGTAACTCAGCAGGACAGGCAGCATCTCTGGAGAGAAGGAATTGGTGATGTTTTGGGCAGAGACCCTTCTTCAGACTGGTTAGGGGGATAAGGGAAACAAAGATATAGATGGTTGTGGTGGAGAGATAAAGTACAATGAATGAAAGATATTAAAAAAAGTGCCAATGATAAAGGAAACAGGCTGTTGTCGGGTGAAGACGTGAAGCTGGTGTGACTTGGGTGGGCGAGGGATAGGGAGAGAGTGGGAATGCTGGGGCTACCTGATGTGAGAGAAATCAAGATTCGTACCACTGGGCTATAAGCTGCCCAAGCAAAATATGAGATACTGTTCCTCCAATTTATCTTTAGCTTCATTCACTCTGACAATGGAGAAGACTGAGGACAGAAAGGTCTGTGTGGGAATGGGAAGGAGAATTAAAGTGTCCAGCAACTGGGTGATCAGGGCCAAGCGAATGTGTTCCACGAAACGAAGGTGTTCAACGAATTTGAGAGGCATAGATAGGGTAGGCCTGGGTGTCCTTGTCCACTGGTCATTGAAAGTTGGCGTGCAGGTACAGCAGGCTGTGAAGAAAGCTAATGGCATGTTGGCCTTCATAACAAGAGGATTTCATTATAGGAGTAAAGAGGTTCTTCTGCAGTTGTATAGTCCTCTGGTGAGACCACATCTGGAGTATTGTGTACAGTTTTGGCCTCCTAATTTGAGGAAGGACATACTTGTGATAGAGGCAGTGCAGAGTAGGTTCACGGGATTGATCCCTAGGATGGTGGGACTGTCATATGCGGAAAGATTGAAAATTCTAGGCTTGTATTTACTGGAGTTTAGAAGGATGAGGGGATATCTTATAGAAACATATAAAATTATGAAGGACTGGACAAGCTAGATGCAGGAAAAAAATTCCCAATGTTGGACAAGTCCAGAACCAGGGCCACAGTCTTAGAATATAGGGGAGGCCATTTAAGACTGAGGTGAGAAAAAACTATTTCGCCTAGTGAGTCGTGAATTTGTGGAATTCCCTGCCACAGACGGCAGTGGAGGCCAAATCACTGGATGGATTTAAGAGAGAGTTAGACACTCTAGGGGCTAGTGTAATCAAGGGATATGGGTAGAAGGCAGGCACAGATATTTGGCTTAAAACTAGAGATGGGATGAGGCTGGAAATCTTCCAGTGAGCAATAGATAATAGATGCAGTAGGCCATTCGGCCCTTCGAGCCAGCACCGCCATTCAATGCGATCATGGCTGATCATCCCCAATCAGTACCCCGTTCCTGCCTTCTCCCCATTTCCCCTGACTCTGCTATTTTTAAGAGCCCTGTCTAGCTCTCTCTTGAAAGCATCCAGATAACCCGCCTCCACCGCCCTCTGAGGCAGAGAATTCCACAGACTCACCACTCTCTGTGAGAAAAAGTGTTTCCTCGTCTCTGTTTTAAATGGCTTACTCCCTGTTCTTAAAATGTGGGCCCTGGTTCTGGACTTCCACAACATTGGGAACATGTTTCCTGCCTCTAGCGTATCCAAACCCTTAACAATCTTATATGTTTCAATAAGATACCCTCTCATCCTTCAAACATCAGAGTGTACAAGCCCAGCTGCTCCATTATCTCAGCATGTGACAGTCCCACCATCGCGGGAATTAATCTTGTAAACCCACACTGCACTCCCTCAATAGCAAGAATGTCCTTCCTCAAATTAGGGGACCAAAACTGCACACAATACTCCAGGTGTGGTCTCACTAGGGCTCTGTACAACTGCAGAAGGACCTCTTTGCTCCTATATTCAATTCCTCTTGTTATAAAGGCCAACATGCCATTCGCTTTCTTCATTGCCTGCTGTACCTGCATGCTTACTTTCATAGACTGATGTACAAGGCCCCCCAGATCCCGTTGTACTTCCCCTTTTCCCAACTTGACGCCATTTAGATAGTAATCTGCCTTCCTGTTTTTGCTATCAAAGTGGATAACCTCACATTTATCCGCATTAAACTTCATCTGCCATGCATCTGACCACTCCCCCAACCTGTCCAAGTCACCCTGCATTCTCATAGCATCCTCGTCACAGTTCATACTGCCACCCAGCTTTGTGTCATCTGCAAATTTGCTAATGTTACTTTGAATCCCTTCATCCAAATCATTGATGTATATTGTAAATAGCTGCGTTCCCTGCACCGAGCCTTGCGGTACCCCACTAGTCACTGCCTACCATTCTGAAAGGGACCCGTTAATCCCTACTCTTTTTTACCTGTCTGTCAACCACATCTCTATCCATGTCAGCACTCTACCCCCAATACCATGTGCCCTAATTTTGTCCACTAATCTCCTATGAGTGACCTTATCAAATGCTTTCTGAAAGTCCAGGTACACTACATCCACTGGCTCTCCCTGTACAATTTCCTAGTTATATCTTCAAAAAATTCCAGAAGATTAGTCAAACATGATTTCTCCTTCTTAAATCCATGCTGACTCGGACCGATCCTGTTACTGCTATCCAAATGTTCGGCCATCTCATCTTTTATAATTGACTCCAGCATCTTCCCCACCAACGATGTCAGGCCAACTGGTCTATAATTCCATGTTTACTCTCTCCCGCCTTTCTTAAAAAGTGGGATAACATTAACTACCCTCCAATCCACTGGAACTGATCCTGAGGCTATAGAACATTGGAAAATTATCACCAATGCATCCACGATTTCTAGAGCCACTTCCTTAAGTACCCTGGGATGCAGACCATCAGGCCCTGGGGATTTATCAGTCTTCAGTGCCATCAGTCTATCCATCACCATTTCCTGCCTAATGCGGATTTCCTTCAGTTCCTCCATCACCCCAGATCCTCTGGCCACCACTATATCAGGAAGATTGTTTGTGTCCTCCTTAGTGAAGACAGATCGAAAGTACCAGTTCAATTCATCTGCCATTTCCGTGTTCCCCATAATAAATTCACCTTTTTCGGTCTTCAAGGGTCCAACTTTGGTCTTAACTAATTTTTTCCTCTTCACATACCTAAAGAAGCTTTTACTATCCTGCTTTATATCCTTGGCTAGCTTACCTTCTTACCTCATCTTTCCTCCGTATTGTCTTTTTGGTTATCTTCTGTTGTTCATTAAAAACATTACCCAATCCTCTTGCTTCCGCTCATCTTTGCTACGTTGTACTTCTTCGCTTTAATTTTTATTTTGTCCTGACCTTTTGTTAGCCATTGGTCATACCTTTCTCCCCATTGGAATCTTTCTTCCTCCTAGGAATGAACTGATCTGCACCTTCTCGTATTATTCCAAGAAAACCTGCCATTTTTGTTCCATTGTCATCCCTGCTAGTGTATCATTCCAGTCAACTTTGGGACCAAGCTCCTCCCTCATGGCCCCGTACTCCCCTTTATTCAACTACAACATTGACACCCCGATCTACCCTTCTCCCTCTAAAATTGTATATTAATCTGACCATGCTTTCTGGTTACTGCCATTTAAAGACTCTTATCTTCGATTGCCGTTATCAAATCCGGTTCATTACTTCAAACGAGTTCCAGAATAGCCTTCATCCTGGTAGGCGACAATACAAGCTGTTCTAAGAATAGTAAGATTAAATGAGAATTAAAGCTTGAAGTTTTATCGTGATTTTATGAGGAGTTACTTTGGTGATTACGTGAAGTAGACCCGCCAGGACCGCTTGCGCACCAATCTTCAAAGCAGCGGTATGAAATTACAAATAACAACACCGAAGTGACTTAGTAAATGTAGTGGACTCGAGAACTACCATATGATCCTTTATGAGAGAGGGTTGGGCGCGTGGCGGGCGGGGGGGGGGGCACGTAAGCACCAATGTAATCCTCATAAATCACGTCAAACTTCAAACTGGTAAGTTTCTAATTTAATCTTAACCATTTTACTTCGGAGTCACGTGAGTGATTCCGTTGAAGAGTTCTAAGATTTTGCGATTTCATTCCGCAGATTACTAATCTCGGCATCCCACTGCATAGATTGAACTCGAATTGAGAATTATTGCATATTGTAGTAACATTTAATTTAATGCAGTTTTAAGGTTTATTTAAAAATATAAACATACAACAGTACCCTTATCCCGGGCACTTAAACGTAACTTAAAATCGGCATTGGCTATCAGCCTTGTAGCGACAATCTGCCTATGTTAGAAATTCTGAAACATCTGTAAGTTGCCCATTCCGTCGGCCGCATAAATATGGGTCAACGGCACGTCCACTCGCTCTTTGGCGCCCCGACTTAGCTGCTGCCCTAGTGGAATGAGGATGCATACACATCAGTGTTAATACCTGCATCAATCAAGACTTGTTTCAGCCATCCGAAATAGTATTATCTGTCACTCTCTTTGTGGTTTTTTATAAAACTGTTTAAACAATCCTGTCTCCATTGTTACGTAAGCCTCATGAGCTGCAATGTATTACACCAATGGTTTTTACGCTAAGGATGGATCCGTTGGGATATGCTGGAAAATAATATTTTAAAAAATTGTGACACCTGGCTGCTTTGTTTGAGGTCTACATGTAAAACATACATTGTCTGCAGCAGTTTCCATTTATCTAAACTAATTTTTGTAAATGTCTGTACCCTTTGTGTTGAAAGCACGCCATAAGAATGTCTCCTTCATGGAGATTTTGGTCAAAGATGAGATTGGAAACCACTCACGTAGTATTACTGAGGACCATACTCACTTCCAAATAGCCATATATCTAGGGTTTGGGAGGTCTGGAATTTAAAAAATCCTGTCATTAATCGAACATAGAGAGGGTGAGATCTCAATGTCCTTCATCATTTGTACAGGGTTGACAGAAACTCCAGAACATGTGAAATACGTGCTGGACCATAGTCAATATTAGTTTGTACCTCAGTAAAGTTCCATTTTTTCATAACAAATATACTGCTTTTGAGTAACTCGATCTCCAAGATGCTGTATGCATGTCACAGTTCGACCCGACCAATCAATGCCCCTGATTGGCTTCTTAGAATCTGCAAATTCACAAATCAATAGGTCTTACAAACGATGGCAGGGGCCAGTTACCGGAATGCACCAGTAAATCCTTTGTTTGGGAACAGCCATCAGGGGTTGGTGTTATCAGCGTAGGATCAAAGGGACATGGTGGGTAGGCCAGTTCGGGTATCACCAGTACCCCTGAAGCATTGTCAGTGATTTTAAGCAGAAACGATTTATGTGACAGAACGATGGAAATGAATAAATACATACCACCCCAATTCAGCGGGGAAAGCGTCAATCACTTAGCC
>CM069140.1:2401502-2452153 GCA_035221665.1 Okamejei kenojei | reverse complement strand
CATATAGACACACAGACACACACACACACAACACTAGACACACACAACAAAACAGATTGAAGACAGACACACACACAGACAGACACAGAAGACGCTCACTAACACATGCAGACATACTCACACACACAGGGACAGATACACAGATACGCCATACACAGAGATGCACACACAGACACAAATGCACACACACAGAACAAGACACAC
Organism: Okamejei kenojei; assembly: GCA_035221665.1. NCBI lineage: Eukaryota > Metazoa > Chordata > Chondrichthyes > Rajiformes > Rajidae > Okamejei > Okamejei kenojei. Next base: position 2,451,949 of record CM069140.1, on the reverse strand, counting down.
ATAACCACGCACATACAGACACATAACCAGACACACACTTCACATACAGACACACATAGGCAACACACGCACACACACACACACAATGCATAACACACACAAAAAACACACACACACACACACACTAGCAGAAACCTGCGGAGAGATTTTACTGCAACAGGATAAGTTATAGCATGCCATTTGGCACCTAAAGGGCTTGTCCCACTTGGCCGTACATTTACGCGACACCAGATGCGCGCAAAGATTTTGAACATCACACAATCCTGGGACACACGCCCCGACCCGCCAGCGTCACTGCCTATTCTCACGAACCATGCACATCTTGCATGCATCAATAAATGCACGCGGCATGGCAGCGCTACGCGTAAATGATGTTCGTAAATTAAGCGCAAATGACGGCCAAGTGGCACAGGCCTTAACTGTGAGTGAGAACGTGCTTATTGAAGTGCACGCGATAAAAATCCTAGATAAATCTGACTCACTTGGAAGGTCAGATTCCACATCAACCTAACCTAACCATTCAGAGTGCGGCGAGCAACTCAACAGGCCAGGCAGCATCTCTAGAGAACATTGACTTATTTGCAGTATTTGTTTACATAGACATTTCGCACCAAGAGGAAAGGCAGGCAGCAACAGTTCAGTCTAGAGGAGGACTAATAATATTGTGCATTCAAAACTGAAGGCAGTCCAAGCCATGTTTACATAAAAAGCAATCAGAAGCAATTCAGCAGGTCAGGCAACATCTCTGAAGAGGAATAGGCACTTTTAGTTCAAGACCTTCTTCAGGGCCCCCCCCCCTGTTCAAAAATTAATAGGAGCGAATAGGTCCATTCAGCCCTTCAAGTCTAACTCCACCATCACTCCCGGCTTGATCTATCTCCCCTCTCCAATCCCATTCTCCCTCCTTCTCCCCATAATACCCGTACTAATCAAGATTCTGTCAATCTCCGCCTTAAAATGTACGTTGGAGTATAGATTAATTAGAAAGCAAGAACTGCAAATCTGGTTTACAAAAAAAAACCACAAAGTGCTGGAGTAACTCAGCGGTCATTAGCACCTCTGGAGAACATGGAGTCACGTTTTGGGTTGAGACCTTAAATGGATGCATTGGTTTGTTCTGGCAAAGCCCAGCTTCTAAATGAACGTCCAGCAAGTCTAGGTGTTAACCTTAAAATAGCTCCACTCTCAGTTGAAAGAAGGAACGAGCAATTCTAGAATGTTAGAGATAAACTGGAAATGTTGGCATGTGAAGTTCAAAGATATGACATGGAACCACAGCAGCTAATGGTGGATTAAATAGAGACAGGCAATGTGCAACTTTATTATACCAATTACTATGCCCATCGACCAAAAGTTTTACAAAGCAAAAAGAAACATAAACTAAATAACTGTTATTATCGGGTTTTCCCGATGTGCCCATAACTGTTTTAACATAAGGGTTTATTAAGTGTAATTATTAATGATCGTGTTAATAAATTTGGTGTTCTGGCCATTTAGCTGCTGTAGTATCAACTGCGAACACAAGTCCGGACACAGTGTCACACAGCAGCAGAGTTGCGGATGAAATAGGATTACAAGGTGATGGGGAGAAAAGTACATACATCCTCAAAGACCGCACCCATAGTCCAGGTATCGATGAACCCGTATCTCTTGCCTTACGAGGCAACCAACACAAATCCGCTGTGACACCGTGCTCATGCCATTTTAAAGGCCTCTTAAAAGCCACTTAATATCTGCCTTCCACCACCATACACTTGGCAGTATGTTCCAGGCACCTAACCACCTTGTTTCTAAAAAAAATATAGCTCTGTACCTTTTAAATTATGCCCCCTTCTCATCGTTAAAGCTACGTCTGTGGAAAAGACATTTCTACACTGAGAAAAGGTGGCTAAAATATTTTGGTTCAAAAGGTGACAGTGATTTTCCTGCTTATTGCGATAGATATCAGATTGTATAATTACACACTCAAGCTTAAGGAAGCTCATAGATTTATAATATAGAACAAACTGAACAGTGCGCACAAGAACAGACCCTTTGGCCCACATATATACAATGCCAAACATGATATGCAAGACCATAATCTATATAATGAAAAGGTCTAATCCTGACGAATCTGCTATCAGCGCTGTATATTGATTTTAGAAAAAACACTACCATATATTGCTATGATTTTTAGCCATCTTACTCACAGTCCTCCTCCGCTGACCAGGCCCCGAGGATTTTTCCATCGATGAACAAATAAAATAATAGTTATGAGTGTTTAAAAAAACCTTGGAGATCCTCTCGCCTGTCAATCACCGCGACGAAGGTATCGCCCCTTCCCGGGGAGGAACTATAAACCTCCCTCACTCTGCAAGATTGGCGAGGGAGAGGCACACGACTCCCATTCCATAGCTGTGAATCCAATGAACTGTGATCAGCAATGTACTTGCAATAAATGCTTTGTTAGCCCTTAATGAAAATGAAATGAGTTGTTTGGCGTGCCCTGTGCTTGAAATTACAATGGCACTGGAAGTGAAATGAAAATGCAATCAGCTGTTTGGCTTGGCCTGCCCTGTCATTGAAACTGCAATGGCAATGGAAGTGATATGAAAATGCAAACAGTTGTTTGGCTTGGCCTGCCCTGTCATTGAAATTGCAATGGCAGTGAAAGTGAGATGAAAATGCAAACAGCTGTTTGGCTTGGCCTGCCCTATCCTTGAAACTGCAATGGCGGTGGAACAGAGATGAAAATTCAATCAGCTGTTTGGCTTGGCCTGTCCTGTCCTTGAAACTGCAATGGCTGTGGAAGTGAAATGAAAATGCAATCATCTGTTTGGCTTCACCTGCCCTGTCCTTGAAACAACAATGGCAGTGGAAGTGAAATTAAAATGCAACCAGCTGTTTGGCTTGGCCACAGACAATCTGGAGCCATGAACCTCATGGCCTTTGCAGCTTTTGCATAAGATGTCAAGCAGGCTTTACAAAAGCAGAAATCCTCCATCTTGTCAGGCACCCAAAATGCCCAAATATAATACCATGGTGTAAAATGCGAAACTGGGATAACTTGGGATTGGTGGACGGGTGATTATTGGTGCTGGGTGCTGACTCCATGAGCGAAGGGTCCTTCCACAAACTAATTAAAATTTCTCACTCAATTAAACCCAATTCACTAAATCTTTCCTCAAAAGACAGCTCTGTCATTCCATGAGACTAGAGCTGAAGAGGAAAAGTAATGGTTACCGTAGAAGCAACACAATATTGTAGCAAAGTGTACTAATTCACCTGGAGCTTACAGAAAGCACATATAATAAGTACGTGGACTGCACGTGTGCCGACAGCAGCAACGGCGCGCTTTGGCCAGGCCAACCCTAGCAATGCCGCCAGGACAACAAGCTTCATGTCAGGTCAAGATCCTCCGGCCTACAACAACTGGGAATTGAAAATGGGCCAAACTAGTGACTCTGTGTACTGTCCAGTGTACTACTGCTATACACTTGTACTCGCATCTGAGATGCTACTAACATTATCTAATGTGCTTATGTAGGTGATATGGACTGAACTGTATACAAAATGAATTTCACTGTACCTGTACATGGAAAATAAAGTAACCATCCCCATACCATGACAGTTAACTTCCTTTCTTCTAGAAGTGGAAGGAATAGAGTCGGGGAGGAAGCTGAGCGGAGCTAAGGGCGTAAACTGAGGGCTATTGCCCAGAAACACCCAAAAATTTTGTCAGTGGCCTTTCAACTCATCCGGTGAATCACTGGCTTCCTGCACGAGGAAACTCAAGTAATCCAAGGTTCGATTTCCAACCCCTGATTTTAAAAGTTCACCACAAAGTATAAATGGTTCTGAAGCTGGGAGAAAAACACAAAGTGACAGAATCAAAGATATACATTCCAAACCAATGCCATATACTACAAGACAGCCTGGCTGGAGGAGTCCGCAAACAATTTATTTTGGTGAACAAGGAAATGGCAGATGAGTTGAACAGGTACTTTGATCTTCTTCACTAAAGGAGGACACAAACAATCTCCTGATACAGTAGTGGCCAGAGGATCTGGGGTGACGGAGGAACTGAAAGAAATCCATATTAGGCAGGAAATGTGTTGGATAGACTGATGAGACTGAAAGCTGATAAATCCCCAGGGCCTGATGGTCTGCATCCCAGGGTACTTAAGGAAGTGGCTCTAGACATTGTGGATGCATTGGTGATAATTTTCCAAAGTTCTATACTCTAATCATTCCTGTGTGATTGGAGGTGTAGCTAATGTTGATCCCACTTTTTAAGAAAGGCGGGAGAGAGAAAACGGGGAATTAAAGACCAGTTAGCCTGACATAGGAGATTAGTGGGCAAAATTGGGGCACATGGTATTGAGGGTAGAGTGCTGACATGGATAGAGAAGTTGTTAGGCAGACAGAGAACAAAAGAGTAAGCGATTAACGGGTCCCTTCAGAATGGCAGGTATGTGACTAGTGCGTACCACAAGGCTCGGCTGTTGGGACTGCAGCAGCTATTTACAATATACATCAATGATTTGGATGAAGGGATTCAAAGTAACATTACCAAAATTGCAGATGACACAAAGCTGGGTGGCAGTGTGACCTGTGAGGAGGACGCTATGAGAACGCAGGATAATTTGGGCAGGTTGGAGGAGTGGGCAGATGTATGGCAGATGTGGTTTAATGCAGATAAATGTGAGGGTATCCACTTCGGTAGCAAAAAAAGGAAGGCAGATTACTATTTAAATGGCGTCAAGTTTGGGGAAAAGGGGGAAGTATAACGGGATCTGGGGGTCCTTGTACATCAGTCTATGATAGTAAGCATGCTGGTACAGCAGGCAGTGAAGAAAGCGAATGGCATGTTGGCCCTTATATAAAAAAAGGGAATCGAATATAGGAAGCAAAGAGGTTGTTATGCGCAAGTTGTACAGGAGCGCTAGAGAGACCACACCTGGATTATGGTGCAGATTTGGTCCTCTACTTTGAGGAAGGACAACTTCTATTGAGGGAGTGGCAAAGCGTAGGTTTACAAGAGTTAATTCCCGGATTGCGGACGCGTCATATGCGAGAGAATGGAGCAGTTCTGGACATGTATACACTAATCTGGAGTTTAGAATGATGAAGTGAATCTCATTGAAACATAAAAAGATTGTTAAGGGCTTGGACATGCTATAGGCAAGGAAACATGTTCCCGTGTTGGGGTAGTCCAGAACCAGGGCCACAGTTTTAAGAATAAGGGAGTAAGCTGTTTAGAACAGAGACGCAGAAACACTTTTTCTCACAGAGAGTGGTGAGTCTGTGGAATTCTCTGCCTCAGAGGGCGGTGGAGGCAGGTTCTCTGGATGCTTTCAAGTCAAGTCACTTTTATTTATATAGCACAATTAAAAAACAACTCTTGTTGGCCAAAGTGCTTTACATAGGTATAAGAATAGTATAACAAAGAAAAGTGGTTCATAGATTAAATACAAACATCACTACATACATATAGCCCTCGCTCAGAGGACATGAAGAAAGGCTAGATAGAGCTCTTAAAAATAGCTGAGTCAGGAGATATGGGGAGAAGGCAGGAACGGTTTTATGAACTGGGGATGAACATCCATGATCACATTGAATGGAGGTGCTGGCTCGAAGGGCCAAATGGCCTACTCCTGCACCTATTGTCTATTGTCCATTGCAGATGAACTGAGGGAAAAACAATTATTACATGACAAGATTAAAATAACTGCAGAGATTGAGCAGTGACAAATCCATTATTCGTGAACTTTTATGGCTTTCTCTCACAAATAAACGTTAACCTTTTACTTTCTTATCTATATTTCCTTCAACAAATTAATTATGGATTTCTCTCACAAATACATATTGTGTTTTTCTTATTTATATTTTCTTCAACAAATTAATGTTAATGAATCCTTTATGGATTTCTCTCAAAAAATACATTTTTTTTCCATAATATTTTCTTCAACAAATTAACATGTCAATATACATTTGATATATTCCTTACCAGTCAATAATGCTGTTCTTTAAATATGGCTGGGGATTGATGCTACTTCCAAACGCATATTTAAAATGGCTGTCACGTAAACGGTATGATCTTTCTCCTGATATCACCTTACTGCCAGGTTAGATGTCCTTCAGGTGATTCTGGGGGGACATAGGGACAATTTTTTGCAATTAAAACAGACTGATGTGACTTGTTGCAAAGGGGAAATCATATTAATGTTGAGATTTTGCACACTCACTTTAACTATTTTAGCCCTTAATAAATTCAAATAATTTCAGGGAATGTCCAGTGATTTTGTTTTCTCAAACCTTTGAGAGCAGCTGGAAAGTGAATGCAAAAGTGGATAACAAGGTGAACGGGGTGATCAATGTGTCTGGAGTGAACTCGTAGGTGAAGGGCCAGTTTCCATGTTGTACCTTTATTAAATTAATACTTTATTGAGTTTTCTTCACATTATTTACTTAGTATTTTTTTGTGTTAGTTGGCTAGTCCTGCAATCTTCACAAAGTCGTAATGCGTTTAATTTAGTTTATTATCATTTGTACCGAGATACAGTGAAACGCTTTTTTGTTTGCAGCTATCCAGTTAGTGAAAAGACTATACATGATTAAATCCATTTACATCGGCAACTAAAGATAAAGGAACCTGAAACTTGTAGGCTGCTAGTGTTCTCCTCTGAGGTATGATCTCTGTCCCCAAACTTGCAGGGAAACAAGCTACGTATATCTGAAAAGACAGGACCCCAGAGTGGCAGCATGCATCGTGGCAGGTCTTACCAACCCAACAAATCAGATAAAATAAAACTCTGATTTAGAACTTGAGATACAGTGCGGAAACAGTTCCTTCGTCCCACATGAGTTGCGCCGACCAGCATTTAACTCCTACACTAGCAGTATCCGACACACTAGGAACAATTTACAATTTTTACCGAAGCCAATTAACCTACAAATCCTGTATGTATTTTGGAATGTGGGAGGAAACCAGAGCACCTGGAGAAAACCCACACGATCAGTGTGGAGAACATACAAACTTCTACACACGGGCACCTGTTAGTCAGATGAACCCAGGACCTTTGACGTAATAAGACAGCATCTCTACCGCTCTGCCGCGACACCCTACATATCTGATAACTAGCAAGACACATCGCTCCAGCTTTTCTTGTTGTCAAGGACATGGAAAGATTTTGATTGCTTTGACATTATAAACAGACAAAAAAAATAGTACAACAATATTTTTAAAATATAAGACTAATTCCTTGATGTATGAAAAGCTCACAACATATTCTCACATGAAATGCCTTTGGCTCTTTGGGTTGGCAAGTCTTCAATATGCCATGTTATCTTTCATTAATATCAAATGGCATTATAAAATACCTGTACCAAAATGGTAACAAAGCATTTCCTATGGACACAGCACTCTTGGCATTCTCTCCCACTCCAATGTGTTGTCAAAGCGATTACTCTGTCGTAAGTAGCTGTGAATTATTACCCTGCATCATGTAGACCACAAAATGCTGGAGTAACAGATGGAGCAGGACAGGCAGCATCTCTGGAGAGAAGGATGTGCGACAATTTTGGTTGACACCCTTCTACAGACTGATGTTCAGGGGATGAGTAGACAGAGATAGTGTGTAGTTTTGAGACAGTAAGACTGATGGAAAGAACTGAAGGGAAGGGGATGGAGAGAGATGGATGGCAAAGGGCTATTTGAAATGGGGATGTTCAATGTTCATACCTCTTGGGTTTAAGATACCCAAAGCAAAATATGAAGGTGCTTATTCCTCCAATTTTCATGCTGGGCCTCATTCTGACCAATGGAAAGACCCAGGCCAAAAGTTCACACTTGGAATGGGAAGGGGGAGTTAAAGTGTTGAGCAACTGGGAGATCAGGTAGGTTTAACAGGCGACTGAGTGGAAGTGTTCAAGCAAAATAAGTCGCCAAGCCTAGCGCTTGGTCCCATCGCCGATAGTATCAGAATTTGACACATGGAACAGCTGTCTACACACCATGCATATTGTGTCCCCTCATACTAGCTTTCAAAAACCCCAGAAGTTCCAAAGAAAGTCACTTTCACACATAAAAAAACAAAAATCGTGGCAATAAACATGCTGCAAGTAATTAACAAAAGTAAATTGGGTGGACATTAGTATCTAGAGATACAGCAGGAAACAAGCCCTTCAGCCCACTATCTCACAACCAACCATCGACATCCGTTCACGACTAGTTCCAGTTATCCGACTTTCTCATCAGCACCCTACACCACCCCCTATAGGAAAAAAAAAAAAAGGGGCCCCCCACAAAAAAAATTTTTTAAAAAAGACCCAACCCCAAAACCCGCACATCTGCGCTAGAAGTGGGAGGAAACCGGAACACCCGTGGAAAACCACAGGGTGAACGTACAAACTGCACACAGATAAGTATCTGAGGTCAGGATCAAACTAACCGGGACTCTTGGTCCTAAAGCCAGAGCTATTATTCATTTACATCTTGCAAATCTACACTGCACAGCTTGCCTTAACAGCACTGAGAAAAAGAAAACTTAATATAAGTAACAGTTACCATATTAGTGATTCGAATTGAAGATGACCACAGACCAAATATTTAGAGTATTGTGTTCAGTTCCGGCTCCATGTTATAGGAAAGGGTTAACAGAGAAGCTTTACAAGTATCGGTTGCACAGCACCGGGGGTCTAGAGCTATAGGGAGAGGTTGAGTAGGTTGTGACTCTATTCCCTAAGCGCAAGAAATGAGGGTTATCTTATAGAGGTGCATAAAATCATGAAGGTTAATAGATCGGGTAGATGCACAAGACTCTTGTCCCCCAGAAGTCAGGGGAATCGAGGACCAGAGGACATAGGTTTACGGTGAAGGGGAAAAGATTTAATATAAATCTGAGGGGTAACTTTTTCAAACAAAGGGTTGTGCGTGTATGGAACAAGCTGCTGGAGGAGGTATTTGAGGTTTAAGAAGAAGTTAGACAGGTACATGGATAGGATACGTTTGGAGGGATATGGACCAAACACAGGTGCGTGGGACTAGTGTAGGTGGGACATGTTGGCCGGTGTGGCCAAATTGGGCCTATTTCCACACTGTATCACTCCGTGACTATGACTATAAGCCTCTGCAAGGCTCATTAGAATTATTGGAAAATGGAGATTCGAACAAGGTTAGGATCTTTAAAATCATATGGCCATAAGTGATAGGAGTAGAATTAGGCCATTTGGCCCATCATGGCTGATCTATCTCTCCCTCCAAACCACATGTTCCTGCCTTCTCCCCATAACCTCTGACACCTGTACTAATGACCAATCTATCTGTGCCTTAAAAATATCCACTGATTTGACCGCCACTGCCTTTGTAGCAAATAATTCCACAGATTCACACACCCCTTCCTGTCTGAAGAAATTTCTCCTCATTTCCTTCCTAAAAGAACATCCTTTAATTCAGAGGCTATGACCTCTAGTCTCTAGACTCTCCCACTCATGGAAACATCCTCTCCACATCCATTCGATCCAAGCCTTTCACTACTCTGTATGTTTCAACGAGGTCAGCCTCGTTGAAACATACTCAATCTTTTAAACTCAATTCAAAGTGGTTAACAGTGAGCTGATGAGTTATCGGGATCATGTACAAGTTAGGATGATGATAATAGATTAACTTAGAGGGTAGAAGATAGAGTTTATTTCAAAACATTGCTGGAGAAACTCAGTGGGACAGGCAGCATCTCTGGTGAAAATGAATAGGTGACGTTTCAGGTCGAGACCGTTCTTCCCCCCCCCCCCCCAGAACCCGAAATTTCACTCCCCCGTTCTCCAGAGAATCTGCCTCACCCGCTGCATTTAACTCCAGCAAGCACCTTGGGTCTATTTTTGTAAACCAGCATCTGCAGTTCCTTGGGCTTCCATTTATCCAGAAACAATTTGAATACCAGTCTAAGTGTTCCAATAGAGATAGGCATATGACTGAGTTGAGATGGCGTGAGGCAATATTGGAGACAAATGTCGGCAATGATGACCAGGATATACGGTTCAAAGCCTAAAGCCCAAGTTCAAGTTTAATAAGCCAACCTTCAGTTATTGCCTACAAATTCATTTAACCAGGTAGCAACATCCCTAACAGTCAGGTTAACTGTCAAACGGTTACCAAAGAGAAGGACGTAATAGGTGTCAATTTAAAAGAAACTACTCGGTTTGCGAACTAAAGTCCATAACTTTGGTTTTCCCAGCACCCAGGTGAAGAAATTAATTTATTCAGTTTAGTTTAGAGATAGAACACATAAACAGCCATTTGGCTTTAATGCAGTACCTCCCAATGCAAGCGCCACTGCCAACGCATGCGCCGCATCTTCCGAAACATTATCCAACCCACCATTCAAATGCTGTTATGATCATCCCGGCCTTCATAAAATTGCCCTCTTCTGGAAGTAACCATGGTGTGAGTGCAAACTTCAAATTCACACCAACCTTCCTTGGGGATCCTTCATCACAAAGTTCTGTGCCCCTGATCAAAGGGTTCTGTGCTTGAAACGAAGGTGAGGAAGATCGCAAGTCACTTCAGCAAAAAGCTTCATGAAATGTGAAAACTATCGAATTGCTAAATATAATGATAGGTTTACACATACGCACTATCTGCTGAAAACGAAATGGGATCTGATCCCGTTGTGCCGGACAAGTGCGTCGAAGGAAAAGAAGAGGGGGGGGGGGGGGGGTGGAAGAAGCCGAAAGCAAAGAAGTGGAAGCCAAATAACCGAACGGAAATAAAACCTGAAAAGCCAAATAACCGGAAAGCGTATGAAGCCGAAAATACCAACTAACCGGAAAGGGTGGGATGCCTAAAAGAAAAAGCGAACTAATTGAAAGGGTGGGACGCCTAAAAGCCAACTCACCGAAAGGCCACCATGCAGAAACGGCAACTAACCGAAAGGCGGCATCGCCTAGAAGCCAACTCACCGAAAGGTAGCGTCGCCTAGAAGCCGACTCACCGAAAGGCCGCTGTGCCAAAAAGCCAAATAACGGAAATGACGCCGCTGGGGGGGCGGGACTTGTCAGCGATTTTCCTACAAAAGGCCGCCCAGGGCTGGAGGGTGACTGGGCACTGTGAACCCGAGCACCAAGTTGTAAGCGGCCGAAGGAGCGCATCCCTCGTGACAGCCAGCACTCTCCCACTGTCATGGTCGCCCGCCGTCTCATCTTCCCCGTGCGGCCGCACTGTGATGGACTGTGGGTATGGAGTGCACACATACACACGGGGCTAGATGGAGCAGAGATGGATACAGTCTGGTCCCTCCGCCAACCCTACTAACTGCGATGCACCGCCACTGACCCCACCACGGCAACTACCCCACCCCCACACCAGGGTGATTCACCCCCCGACCCCCGGACCCTGACCCACACACGGGTTGATTCACCCCCCAACATCTGCAGTGGGTGATTCACCCCCCCCCCCTCCCCCCGGCCGTGGGGAAAGACGGCTCGGGGCATTGGCAGACATAGTAAATCGCTCTTAAAACATGGGGGGGGGGGGGCACAAATGTCCCCGTCAGCTGCAGCAGTGTTGGGGACAGTCTGGGCCCTCCGCTCACCCAGAGTCACTGACGGCGGAGTACCGCCACTGGCACCCGACCCCTACACCAGGATGATTCACCCCCCTAACCCCTGGACCCCGACCCACACATGGGGTGATTCACCCCCTACTCCTGCGAATGAACGCGTGCGTGTGAGTAAGTGTGAATCGGTGTGAGTTAGTGTCAGCGCGCATGCCCGAGAGACGGGAAGTGTCCACGCTGCGCTTCCTCGGTTCTTTATTCCCAGTGAGCAGAATTGTTCCAACTTCCGTGGACCCCCAGCTGAATCCAGCTCCAAAATAAATTCCAAATATGAAACCTGAAACGATGCCACTTGATACAAATCCACATAAAAAACTTGAGGGAATCCGCAAGCAACGAACAACTCATTTATCTTCAGAGAAAGACACTTTAAAAATGAATATATGTCCCACAGTTTCTGACCCGTTGATGTATAAATCTCCACAATATTTTGTAAACTGGACATTAGTTGTTTGGTCCCATTATCAGGGTATTATGAAATGGACTGAATCACCCGGTGTGGGTGTTGGGGGAAATCTTCCCATATGTGGATCTGGGGGGGGGGGGGGGGGGGGGGTGAATCACCCTGGTGTGGGGATCGGGTGCCGTTGGCGTTGTTCGCGGTCAGTGACTCTAAGTGGGCGGAGGGACCACTGCCCGGAGCCACGGCCCCACTCCACCCGGCCCCGTGTGTGTGTGTGCTGGCGACCGACAGCCCATCACACTGTGGCCGCATGGGGGAGATGAGTCACAGGGCAGCCGTGGCCGGACAGTGCTGACCATGGGGGGAGGGTGGGGGCTGTCCCGATGGGATGCGCTCATTCAGCCACCTACACCTTGGTGCTCGGGTTCAGAGTGCATAGTCACCCTTCATCCCCGGGCGGACTTGTGTGCGAAAATGATCCCCACCCTCCCGTTCCCCAGCCAGTGATGTGATGGACGCGGGGGTCTGGACCAATCGCTGACAAGTCCTGCCCCCCAGTGATGTCATGTCAATTATTTCCCTTTTCGGCTTTGCGTTCGTTCTGTTAGTTGGCTTTTCGGCATTCCACCCTTTAGTAAATTTGACTTTTCGGCGAAGTGCCCATTCGGTTATTTGCCTTTTCAGCGATGTGCCCTTTCAGTTATCTCCTTTTAGGCGTCCCGTCCTTTTGGTTATTTGGCTTTTCAGCGTCGCGTCGTTCGGTTAGTTGGCCTTTTGGCGTAGCGCCCTTTCGGTTATTTGGCTTTTTGGCTTCATTTCCGTTCGGTTATTTGGCTTCCACTTCTTCGCTTCGGCATCTCATCCTTCGCCGCCACGTCCGCACACGATGCCTCACTGGTGTATTGCCTCACCCTTACAGAAATAATCAGACCCATTATAATAGGCCTTCAAAATAATTATCCACTCAGTTCATTTCGAATATATATGCAAAAAAGTTCAAAATGTTGTCCATAAAGTTTGACGGGATTATTTTGATTCCAGAGTGTTTTATTGTCTTAACGATGGGTGTGCAGAGTCTGTGTCTTCACTCTCCCCTGCCTGATTGACTCCAGTAAATGTTTCTACTCTTGTTAAAGATATTCAGCAATTTCCCTAACTGCAAGACTAACTATGCATCTTAAAACCTCGGATAACCGGCCGGATTGAGGGACTGCGGCTCCACTGTTGGCTTCAACTCCGAATCATTTCTGTCAATACCTGTATTCCGCAACCTTCAAACCTGGGGGCAGGACTGTATACTGAAGCTGAAGCAACAACACCACCCTACCCATAACAAAAGCCATTGTGTGTGTGTCTACGTGTGTGTCAAAGCTGGTTCTCACCTGGTTAGTTCCCTCTCCGGCTGCTCCGATTACCCATTTTGTCGGCGGCAGCACATGGACCAAAGATCGTAGAGCGAAGCAAAGATAAAAGAGCAGAGCTCCGCTCCATGATCTTTGGAACAGAGCTCCGCTCTATGATCTTCGACATAGACCAAGACGCGACATCACTGCCGCCAACTGACGCGCTTCCCCACAGTCCGCATGGGCGTAAAGCTAGCTGTCAATGTGGTGCAAGCAGACAAAAACGCTGATCAGAGAATTTCTCACAACAGAGAGTGAGAAATTTTGTGATCCACGTGAGAGCGTGAGAATTGCCTGAAATGTGTGAGTCCCACGCTCAATGCATGAGAGTTGGCTGCCTAGTAAATAGGTCATTCGGCACATCATGTCTACTCTACCGTTCAATCATAGCTTATCTACCTCTCCTTCCTAACCTCACCGCCATAACCTCTGCACCTGTCTAAACAAGAATCTATCTCTCTCTGCCTTAAAAATATCCATTGACTTGGCCCTCACAGCCTCCTGTGGCAATGAATTGCACAGATTCACCACCCCCTGACTATAGCAAGATTCAGATAGTATTTCTGCTGGACCCCCTGCCTATTCCCCCCAGTCCCATGCATCCCCTCCCCTATAAACCTCTCCTCCCCTGAGCCGATCTTGCACCCATCTCTCCCCTCCCCCTTCATTCCTACACAATTCAAACAGCATCAATCCTCTAGCTTCACAATTCACAACTCACTAATCCTTTTATTTTGATCCTTTTACGTGTTCATCTCTGGCCCTTGTCCAGCTATCTGCCCATCAATGCATGTGTTCACCTATGACCTACTATGCTTTGTCCTGTCCCTCCACTCTTCTGGCTTCCTTCCTCCCACACCTGCAATCAGTCTGAAAAATGGTCCAGTCCCAAAACGCCACCTATCAATGCTCTCCAGGGATCCCACCTGACCACTGCAGCACTGTTTTTTTCCTCGGGAGCCTCTGATGTTCAGAGACATTATTCATAAGCTCAAGGAGCAGGATTAAGCCATTCAGCCCATCGAGTCTCTGCTCCGTTCAATCATGGCTGATCTATCCTTCCCTCTCAACACCATTTTCCTGCCTTCTCCCCATAACTCTTTATAGCCCTACCCATCAATTTTACTTCACAGTCACGTGAGTGATTCCGTGAAGAACCCCGCCAGTCGGCATGCGCGTCATTACGTCATTACAGCGATCGGCTGGGAGGAGCAGCGCTTCTCCAGCGGTAAGTTTAAAAAGCCTCAGGTAAATGTTAAACTTGTACGAGGACTCTGCGTTTGGGAATTCTTGTGGCAGGAGGACGAGTACAAACATGAAAAAATCCGGAGCAGCAAGGCAAGCCGCAGCGAAGATTTCTCAAACCCGCGGGAGTGCGGGTAGCGGGCGGCCGCCTAGCTCCTCCACGGAGTCGTTGGTTGTCAAACCAACGACCACAGACTTGGTGTCTGAGAACACTGTGCCTACGCCGGAGGGGCGTAAGGCAACCCAAAAGTCTGTCCGGCCGTTAGACTCAGACGAGTCCGGCCGAGTGGGTTCAACCCTAGAAATGGATACCGCGGAACGGGTATCCAGGATGGAGCTCCTGTTGGAGAGGATGCTCCATCAAGAGCGCCGGCCTCTCCAAGAGCCCGCGCCAGCAGCACCGACAGCGCTGCCAAATATCCCCCTCTAGGACGAGGAGAGTATACCGGGTCAGATTGAATCTGACGCCGATTCAGAGGGCTCAGCGATGGATGCTGCCCCACGGGACGAGGTGCAAGCGCCAGAGGTCCCATTCCTGGCGGCTAGGTTTGCCGTCCCTACCGACTCTGGCGAGCCGCTTGCAGAGGAGCTGGCTGCCAGCATAAATTACCTGGCCTCCCACCAGCTCCAGGAGCTGGCTATGGACACTACTGCCAAAAAATACGAGACCCCAGAGAACTGTATTCTGCTGAAGGTGCCGACAGTAAACCATGCCATTTGGGGCCACATGGGGGTAAGCATCCGAGCGCAGGAAATTAACCTGCAGCGGGTGCTCAAGGTGCTGGAGTCTGGAATACGTTTTTGGTCTGTCGGTGGATGGTGGGCTCCCGACTGAAGTTCAGCAGGATGCTTTGGCTCTCATGTGCAATGTGCACTTTGAGATTAATTGTCTCAGAAAGAGCGCCATCCGCCCCACCATTATTCCCAGATTTGTTGCACTGTGCAACCCTGGCACAGTCGAGCCGCCGAACCTGCTATTTGGGGAAGACCTGGCTAAAAGAGTGAAGGAGCTGGACGGCAAAGCCAAAACCGTCGAGGGCTCATCAAGGCGCCGGTGACCAGCAGATCCCTTCGATGCCAGTATCCCTACAAGTGGTTTGCTGAAACCGGGGCTGGGCAAGGACCATGCCGACCGTTTAATGTGCGCAACTGGAGTTCCCCAGCAGCAGCAAGGGGAATCATACCCTTTCCACCTCGAACCAGGCAAAGAGCACCAGTAACCATGGAGATAGGTGGGTCTGGCTCTTGTCGAAACATATTACGAGAGAATTGCCTACCAGTTGAGGGAAGGTTACACAGGTTTCTGGGCGAATGGTATAAAATAACCTCTAATGTGTTTATACTGCAGAGTATTCAAGGGTTTAATATTGAATTTATTCCCAACCTGTGTCCACCCACCCAGCACAAACCAAAATGGGCACTTGTCTTCTCACAAAAAGAGAATTTGATGATCCAAGCTGAAATAGCAAAACTATGCTTCAAGGGAGTAATTGAGAAAGTCTATCAAACCCATCAACTCATGTCTAATGTGTTCCCTAGACCAAAGAAGGATGGTGGGTGTAGAATGATATTGGATTTAACAGGACTTAATCAGTTTGTGCAGTATCAACATTTTAAAATGGAAACTTTTGTTACTGCCAAGCAACTGCTTTCCAGGGGGTGTTATATGGTATGTTTCGATCTCCAAGATGTGTATTATTCAGTGCCTGTTCATAAAGACTATCGCAGATATTTGAAATTTAACTGGATGGGACAATTGTGGCAATTTCGAGCTCTACCTAAAGGATTAACCTCAGCCCCTCGGCTATTTACAAAATTGCTAAAACCAGTACTTGGGTTATTACGGTCACAAGACCATATAATCATGGCCTATTTGGATGACATTCTAATCATTGGAAACACCTTTGACGAAGCTGAGTTATCAGTCTCATCTGTTCAACTCATGGTGCAGAGGCTAGGTTTCATTGTCCATCCATTTAAATCAAAATTGGTGCATGGTAACCTAATTGACTTCAATTAAACAGGTTGCGAGATTAATTGGTAAATTGGTAAATTGGTAGCAGCTTTTCCAGCAACCCAATATGGACCTTTGCATTATTAGCATTTACAGAGGGCAAAGGTACAGGCACTGAAAATACATACAAACCATTACAACCGGACCATGCACTTACCATCTGAAGCCATTGCAGAGGTACAGTGGTGGATTAGAAACATATTAAATTGTTATGGCACAATTTTGACAAAAGCGCCTTCACTTATTTTACAGATTGATGTCAGTGCACTAGGTTGGGGTGCTACTGATACCAGGTCTTGCTGTGGAGGCAAATGGGATATGCATGAGGCACAGATTCTCCAATCACATGGAATTAATTATTTAGAACTTTTAGGAGCATTCTATGGACTCAACTGGCCCAACTGGCCTACACAGCCATGGTTCCCGCTCATTTCGGAAATAACCACGCACCCTATTATGGTGGTTCCAAAGCGAAAACATTTATTGGTGCATCCTGTGACTGGGGATCCACACCCAGGGAATGATCGTGTAAATTTGTTAATTTACAGATTTTAAGAAGGCTGTACCTGGATCTGGGACTATCCAATCAGACTGTGGATAGCATCATCTCATCCTGGAGGGATTGCACAAAAAGGCAATACCTCTCCCATATCAGGAAATTGGAGGAATTTTGTGTACATGGTAACGTCGTTTACCACACAGCTTCTATCCCAGATGTGCTAGAATTCCTATCCCACTTACACTCCAATGAAACGTTGAGTTATAGTGCCATCAACAGTACCAGGAGAGCCCTGTCTGCGTACCTGTGCCGGTGGTCAGAACTCCAATCGTTAGGGTCCCACCCGTTAATATCCAGATTCATGAAGGGTGTGTTTAATTCAAATCCTCCCAGGCCTAGGTACTCTCAAATCTGGGATGTGAGCATGGTACTCACGGTGCTCCGTCAATGGGGAACAGCCACATCATTGTCTTTACTAAAGGTCACCCTCAAATTGGTTATGCTCATGGCGCTTATATCAGCGCAAAGGGTTCAGACTCTACACAAACTGCATCTGGACAGTATGGTGTCATCACAAAATGATGTCACTTTTCACATCTATGAATTAATCAAACAGAGCAGACCGGGGTGTCCGGATACAAGCTTGTATTGTCAGCTTATGCCACAGATTCACGGCTGTGTGTAGTGGCGCATTTGAAGTGATATATTGATGTCACACAGAGCCTTAGAGGCTCCGAGGTAGCACTATTTATAAACCACAAAAAGCCACATAGGCAAGTGTCATCTCAGACCATCTCACGATGGCTGAAGCAAGTCCTGGGGTGTGCAGGAGTTAATACTCAAAATTTTAAATCTCACTCCACCAGGGCAGCATCAACGTCAGCGGCGAGGGCAATGGACGTCCCTCTAGACCACATCCTCGCAGCAGCAGGATGGTCAATTTAATCGATTTTTCAGAGGTTCTACAACAAGCCGCTTGTTGAATCCGGGATGTTTGCCCACTCTGTGTTAAACGTTGTTTCATAGCTTCTCCCTGGGAGAGAGGTGTCGCTATTGTATATATTTTTTGTTATTTGTGAATTAAAGCATTAACATGTTAATCAGTATCATGAATCAATGTTGTTACTAATTCACTCCTCCTGAGTCAACTGCTTGCAGTGATACGCCTGGATTTGGATCGGCGTGAAATCACAGACCTTTAAAGTCTTCACGGAATCACTCACGTGACTCCGAAGTAAAATAGTAAGATTAAACGAGAACTTACCAGTTTGAAGTTTGATCTTTATTTTATGAGGCGTTGCGATGAGCGATTACGTGCCCACCGCTCCCAACCCTCATATCACGAAGCTCATCTGGTAGTTCTAGAGTTATAATCTTACTATAATACTTCAATTTGTTGTTCTTCTGTGATTTCCCACCACTGCTTTGAAGATTGACGCGCATGCCGACCGGCAGGGTTCTTCACGTAATCGCTCATCGCAACGCCTCTTAAAATAAAGATCAAACTTCAAACTGGTAAGTTCTCGTTTAATCTTACTAGTATCTGTCACTCTCCACCTTAAAAATACCCTGAAAGGGATGTTATTCGGCTATGAAAATGTAAGTCTTTCCATCTTAAGCCATGGATTGGGTTAAATAGCCAATATCAGAGCATGTTTTGGTTGCAATTGTCGATGTGAGACCAGCATAGATTGATATTATTTAAAAAGTTAAAATTTAAAAAGACCCTTCTTCAGGCTGATCTTTGTTACATCTCCCAGACATACCTATTGATATTCACCAGCCTTTACCCTGTTCATTCAGCTAACAGCACCACTTGTATCATTCACTCATTCTCAGTCTCCACCCAAGAGCACAGGAGCAGGGAAGAATTGTTGGGTAAATTGAATAGATTAAAGGCCGATAAATCCCCAGGGCCAGATAGGCTGCATCCCAGAGTACTTAAGGAAGTAGCTCAGGAAATAGTGGATGCATTAGTGATAATCTTTCAAAACTCTTTAGATTCTGGAGTAGTTCCTGAGGATTGGCGGGTAGCAAATGTAACCCCTCTTTTTAAGAAGGGAGGGAGAGAGAAAACGGGGAATTACAGACCAGTTAGTCTAACATCGGTAGTGGGGAAACTGCTAGAGTCAGTTATTAAAGATGGGATAGCAGCACATTTGGAAAGTGGTGAAATCATTGGACAAAGTCAGCATGGATTTACAAAAGGTAAATCATGTCTGACGAATCTTGTGGAATTTTTCGAGGATGTAACTAGTAGCGTGGATAAGGGAGAACCAGTGGATGTGGTATATCTGGACTTCCAGAAGGCTTTCGACAAGGTCCCACATAAGAGATTAGTATACAAACTTAAAGCATACGGTATTAGGGGTTCAGTATTGATGTGGATAGAGAACTGGCTGGCAAACAGGAAGCAAAGAGTAGGAGTAAACGGGTCCTTTTCACAATTGGCAGGCAGTAACTAGTGGGGTACCGCAGGGCTCAGTGCTGGGACCGCAGCTATTTACAATATATATTAATGATCTGGATGAGGGAATTGAAGGCAATATCTCCAAGTTTGCAGATGACACTAAGCTGGGGGGGCAGTGTTCGCTGTGAGGAGGATGCTAGGAGACTGCAAGGTGACTTGGATAGGCTGGGTGAGTGGGCAAATGTTTGGCAGATGCAGTATAATGTGCATAAATGTGAGGTTATCCACTTTGGTGGCAAAAACATGAAAGCAGACTATTATTTAAATGGTGGCCGATTAGGAAAAGGGAGATGCAGCGAGACCTGGGTGTCATGGTACACCAGTCATTGAAAGTAGGCATGCAGGTGCAGCAGGCAGTGAAAAAAGCGAATGGTATGTTAGCTTTCATAGCAAAAGGATTTGAGTACAGGAGCAGGAGGTTCTACTTCAGTTGTACAGGGTCTTGGTGAGACCACACCTGGAGTATTGCGTACAGTTTTGGTCTCCAAATCTGAGGAAGGACATTATTGCCATAGAGGGAGTGCAGAGAAGGTTCACCAGACTGATTCCTGGGATGTCAGGACTGTCTTATGAAGAAAGACTGGATAGACTCGGTTTATACTCTCTGGAATTTAGGAGATTGAGAGGGGATCTTATAGAAACTTACAAAATTCTTAAGGGGTTGGACAGGCTAGATGCAGGAAGATTGTTCCCGATGTTGGGGAAGTCCAGGACAAGGGGTCACACACAGTTTAAGGATAAGGGGGAAATCCTTTAAGACCGAGATGAGAAAGACTTTTTTCACACAGAGAGTGGTGAGTCTCTGGAACTCTCTGCCACAGAGGGTAGTTGAGGCCAGTTCATTGGCTATATTTAAGAGTGAGTTGGATGTGGCCCTTGTGGCTAAGGGGATCAGCGGGTATGGAGAGAAGGCAGATACGGATGCTGAGTTGGATGATCAGCCATGATCATATTGAATGGCGGTGCAGGCTCGAAGGGCTGAATGGCCTACTCCTGCACCTAATTTCTATGTTTCTATGTAAGAAGGACTTTCCCCCATTTTTATTAAATAACAAGAGTGAGTGGGACCCGTTGGGTCCCAGTCACCACGGGGGGGGGGGGGGGGTGTGGGTGGGGGTGTGGGGGGAAGGAGGTTGTGGGCAGGGGGGGTTGTGGAGGAGGAGTTTGTGGGTTGTGGGGAGAGGAGTGAGGCATTGTAGGAGTCATTGTGGGGGGAAGGGGCTGTCTCGGCAGGGAGGGGTTGTGGGGAGCAGGGGTCATGGGAGAGGGGGTGTGTGAAAAGGAGGGGTAATGTGTTGGCGGTGGGGTTGTGGGTGGGGGGGTATGTGCGAGCAAGGGTGGTTTGGGGAGAGGGGTGTGTGTGAGCAGGGGGCGGGTTGTGTGGGAGGGAGGCGTGTGTTGGGGCTGCGGCCGTTGGGATTCAAACGCTCGGCACCAACAGCTGCGTCACGCGCGGTCCGAATCTGCCCGCGTGCGTCCGCCGCTCGTTCACAGCCCGGACCGTCGGTGCCCACTCCACACACACACCGTGTCACTGGCGGCAATGGCGCCCTCACAGCCCGGACCGTCGGTGCCCACTCCACACACACACACCGTGTCACTGGCGCCCTCACAGCCCGGACCGTCGGTGCCCACTCCACACACACACACACACACACACCGTGTCACTGGCGCCCTGACAACCCGGGCCGTCGGTGCCCACTCCACACACACACACCGTGTCACTGGCGGCAATGGCGCCCTCACAGCCCGGACCGTCGGTGCCCACTCCACACACACACACACACCGTGTCACTGGCGCCCTCACAGCCCGGGCCGTCGGTGCCCACTCCACACACACACACCGTGTCACTGGCGGCAATGGCGCCCTCACAGCCCGGGCCGTCGGTGCCGACATCGAGTCACTGGCGCTGACCCTCACCGCTTTCCCTTCAGTTCGCTCTCAACAATTGCGATTATTCCCCACTGCGGTTGATGAAGAAGCCCTGAGGTAAAGTTGAGGATCTTGAACGTGAGAACCCTCCTGGTCGACCTCGTCAGTGAAGTTCATAAATTCATGTATTGGAGAAGATTTAGGCTATTCGGCCCATCGAACCTATTCCACCATTCAATCAGCCGATCTATACATGTGATGCGCTAAACTTTATTCATCCCTGGAGGGAAATTGGTCTGCCGACAGTCACAACACGTAACAAGGTACGCAAAAACTTGAATTTAAAAGTGAAAAAAAGAAAAGGACAAGCGAATGTTGGTTGGCTGGCAGCCGTGTGCACAGCGCCTAAACCAGAATGAACAAACAAACACAGACTTATCTCCTGGGCGGAGGATTCTAAAACTAAAGTGCCCCCACCCAGGGCTGCCAACATTGGTTGAGAGTTGGGAGTGAGAAATTGCGAGAGACCAAGGCCGAGGGAGCGTAGCGAATATTTTAAATTCCACCTCACTCTCCCCCTTGCTCTCTCTCCCTCTCTTTCTCCTCTGTCTCTATCTCCTCTTGTCTCTTTGCCCCCCCCCTCTCCCTCTTCCCCCTTTCTCATTTACCTCCCTTCCCCCTCTCTCCCATTCTCTCCTACCCTCTCTCCATCCCCTCTCTTTCTTCCCTCTCTCTCCTCTCTCTTCCTCTTTCCCCCTCTCTCTCTCTCTCTCTCTCCCCCTCTCTCTCTCCCCCCTCCCTCTCTCTCACCCCTCTCTCTCCCCCTCTCCCACCTCACTCTCCTCCCCTCTCTCCTCTCTCTCCCCCTTCTCCCTATCTCTCTCTCCCCTACCTCTCTCTCTCTCTCTCTCTCTCCCCCTCCCCTCCCTATCTCTCCCTCCACTCTCTCTCTCCCCCCCTCTCATCTCTCTCCCCTACCTCTCCCTCCCCTCTCTCTCCTCTCCCCCCTTTCCATCTTCTATCTCCGCCTCTGTCTCTCCCTCCTCTCTCACCTCTCACCGCCTCTATCTCTGTCCCCCGTCTCCTTCCCCTCTCTCTCTCCGCCTCCCTTTGAGAGTCTCTCTCCCTTCGGCACAGAGACTCTCACGGCAGCGGCGCAACGCTTCCAGCGACCTGGGACTCTTGCACTGAGGCTGTTCCATGGCCGGAGCTGCAGTGAACGACTCATCAGCCCCGCAAACACTTGCCATCCCTGGCTCCCCAACACCCGCGGCCCATGCAGTTTATCTGAGTTTTGAAATTTTTGTTGATCACAGAATTTATCACGACACATCGTGAGAAATTTGTGATCAGAGTGAGGCCATGAGAATTTGTTCAAATGAGTGATTCTCACGCTCAAAGTTGGCAGCCCTGCCCCACTGCTCCCCCACGCCGGGCCCTCCATTGTTCTTCATGGCGGTTTCCCCACGCCAATTCCCCATTGTCTCTCTTCCCCCCCCTCCCCGTGTAATGCTTCGTCGCCGAGGCTCCCAGCAGTTCCTGGGAAGCCTGTTGGGCAAGTCAGGCCTACCGTGGCTCATTCCAGTTGTCACCGCTGTTCGGCGGGTGTATCGGGCCCGCCCGACTCCCCACTTCTGCCGCACGCACGGTTCTCCGGGACACTCCCGCCGAGCGTGCGGCTGTCAACCCCTGTCTTTGGCAAAGAATTACACCGATTCACCACCTTCTGACTAAATACATTCCTCCTCATCTCCTTTCTAAAGGAACATCCTTTTATTTTGAGGCTATGACCACTGGTCCAAGACTCCCCCACTAGTGGAAACATCCACTCAAGATCATACAGTGCCCTCCATAATGTTTGGAACAAACCCGTCATTTATTTATTCGCCTCTGTGCTCCACAATTTGAGACGTGTAGTGGGAAAAATCACATCAAATCAGGTCAGTTTTATTCGTCACTTGCACATAAAGTGCAGTGAAATGAATTTGCCAGCAATAAAAAAAAGAACGTACAATACACAAAAAAAATGTAACACAAACATCCACCACAGCATTCATCACTGTGGTGGAAGGCACAAATTTGGTCAGTCCTCCATTTTCCCCCGTGGTCGGAACCACAACCCTCCGCAGTCGCCGCTGCGGGTGTCCAGATCTGCAGACAAGGTAAGTTTCAGGTAAGTCCTGAATCGGTGCCTCCCCACCGGAGACCACGGCTTCAAGATGGTGTAGGCCGCAGGCCAACGATCAAAGATCTAAAGTCCTCGCCGCACCGCATCAGAAGCACTTCAGACCGCAGGGCCAGCGGTCGGAGCTCCTCTCCTGGGATCCCCGGCAAGATGGTAAGTCTCCGCCACGCCCGTGGTTAGAGTAGGCCGTGGGCCGGCGGTCGTAATTCTTCTCCGGGGTTCCCATCGAGGACCACGAGGACATCGAGGATTGACACCATGCCAGCCGGAAGTACCGCATTAACATATGGTTAAAGTGCGCATTGTCAGATTTTATTAAAGGGTATTTTTATACATTTTGGTTTCACCATGTAGAAATTACAGCTATGTTTATACATAGTCCCCCCATTTCAGGGCACTATAATGCTTGGGACAAATGGCTTCACACGTGTTTGTAATTGCTCAGGTGTGTTTAATTGCCTCCTTCATGCAGGTATAAGAGGGATCTCAGCCCCTCGTCTTTCCTCCAGTCTTTCCAACACTGTTGGAAAATGTTATTGCTGTTTATCAACATGAGGACCAAAGTTGTGCTAATGAAAGTCAAAGAAGCCATTATGAGAAACAAGACTAAAATTATTAGCGACATCAGCCAAACCTTAGACTTACCCAAATCAACTGTTTCGAACATCATTAAGGAGAAAGAGAGCACTGGTGAGCTTACTAATCGCAAAAGGACTGGCAGGCCAAGGAATACCTCCACAGCTGATGACAAAATAATTCTCTCTATAATAAAGACAAATACCTAAACACCTGTCTGACAGATCAAAAGCACTCTTCAGGAGTCAGGTGCGGATTTGTCAATGACCAGTGCCCGCAGACAAGAGCAAGGTGACGTGCCTCAATGACTATCGACCAGTGGCACTAACGTCTGTGATGATGAAGTTACACGTGATATACGGTTAAACAAGCCACCTCAACAGGCCGAAGGAGTGGACTGTTTATCTTGATCTACTGTCAGCCCTTTGATGAGAAGAAAGGCTTCTTGATCATGGCGCAAATCAACTCCTACCTCGACAAAAACCTGGACCCGCTGCAGTTTGCTTACCGCCACAACTGATCAATGGTGGATGCGATCTTGCTGGCTCTCCACTCTGCTCTGGACCACTTGGACAACACAAACTCATATGTCAGACTGTTATTCATCGATTACAGCTCGGCATTTAATACAATCATCCTCTCCAAGCTGATTACCAAACTCTCAGAACTGGGTCTCTGCACATCCCTCTGCAATTGGATCCTCGACTTCCTCATTCACAGGCCACAGTCTGTTCATATTGGTCTAAATGTGTCAGCCTCGATAGCAATCAGCACGGGAGCACCTCAAGGCTGCGTACTCAACCCCCTGCTGTACTCACTCTATACTCATGACTGCGTAGCCGGTCATAGTGCGATCTCCATCATCAAGTTCGCCGACGACACCACTGTTGTGGGATGTATCACTGATGGGGATGAGTCAGAGTATAGAAGAGAGATCGAGCGACTGTCCATATGGTGCCAGCACAATAACCTGGCCCTCAACACCAGCAACACCAAGGAACTGATTGTAGACTTTGGAAGGAGTAGGATGGGGACACACAGTCCATTTTATATCAACGGGTCGATGGTTGAAAGGGTCAAGAACTTCAAATTCCTGGGCATGCACATCTCTGAAGATCTTTCCTGGGTAGAGAACACTGATGCAATTATTAAGAAAGTACATCAGCACCTCTACTTCCTGAGAAGATTTTGGAGAGTCGGTTTGTCAAGGAGGACTCTCTCTAACTTCTACAGGTGCACAGTAGAGAGCATGCTGACCGGTTGCATCGTGGCTTGGTTCGGCAACTTGAGCGTCCTGGAGCGGAAAAGACAACAAAAAGTAGTAACCACTGCCCAGTCCATCATCGGCTCTGATATCCCTTCCATCGAGGGGATCTATCGCAGTAGCTGCCTCAAAAAGGCTGACAGTATCATTAAGGACCCACACCATCCTGGCCACACACTCATCTCCCCGCTACCTTCAGGTAGAAGATACAGGAGCCTGAAGACTGCAATGCCCAGGTTCAGGAATAGCTACATCCCCATAGCCATCAGGCTATTAAACTTGGCTTGGCCAAAACACTGAACATTATTAGCCCATTATCTGTTTATTTGCACATTATAAGTTTATTTATTCATGTGTGTATTTATTTATATAATGGCATATGGACACACTGGTCTGTTCTGTAGTCATGCCTACTATGTTCTATTGTGCTGAAGCAAAGCAAGAATAAACTCTCTTGAATCTTCAATCTACACTGCAAGATGAAAAACACCGGCTAGCCGCAAAAATAGATGGCCAAGTTATAGTTTGCCAAGAAGTACTTAAAAGAGCAACCACAGTTCTGGAAAAAGGTCTAGTGGACAGAGGAGACGAAGATTAACTTATATCAGAGTGATGGTAAGAGCAAAGTTTGGAGGAGAGAAGGAACTGCCCAAGATCCAAAGCATACAACCTCATCTGTGAAACACAGTGGTGGGGTGTTATGGCCTGAGCATGTATGGCTGATGAAGGAAGGTACAGCCTCACTTATCTTCATTGATGGTAGTAGCTTAATGAATTCTGAAGTGCATTGACACCACTATCTGCTCATGTTCAAACAAATGCCTCGAAACTCATTGGCGGATGGTTCATTCTACAGTGAGACAAAGATCCCAAACATACTGCTAAAGCAACAAAGGACTTTTTCAAAGATAAAAAAAATGGTTAATTCTTGAGTGGCCAAGTCAATCGGCCGATCTGAACCCTATTGAGCATGCCTTTTATATGCTGAAGAGAAAACTGAAGGGAACTAGACCCCAAAACAAGCATAAGCTAAAGATGGTTGAAATACAGGCCAGGCAGAGCATCACCAGAGAAGGCACCAGCAAATGGTGATGTCCTTGAATCGCAGACTTCAAGCAGTCATTGCATGCAAAGGATAAGCAACAAAATGCTAAACATGACTACTTTCATTTACATGTGATTGCTGTGTCCCAAACATTATGGTGCCCTGAAATGGGGGGGACTATGTATAAACATAGTATAGTATAGTATCGATGTAGTAGGGGCCAGAGGATCTGGGGTGACAGAGGAACTGAAGGAAATCCACATTAGGCAGGAAATGGTGTTGGATAGACTGATGGGACTGAAGGCTGATAAATCCCCAGGGCCGGACAGTCTGCATACCAGGGTACTTAAGGAAGTGGTTCAGGAAATCATGGATACATTGGTGATAATTTTCCAATGTTCTATAGACTTGGGATCAGTTCCTGTTGATTGTAGCTGATATTATCCCACTTTTTAAGTGAGGCCCACTTGCCTCAAGACATCTACCATTGTGCCAGTGCCCAAACAATCAACGACAGGGAGTCTCAATGATTTCCGGCCAGTGGCACTCACCCCTGTCATAGCCAAGTGCTTCGAGCGGCTGTTCTTGGCTCACCTCAAAGCCAGCCTCCCTCCCAAACTGGACCCCCATCAGTTTGCCTACCGGACCAATAGGTCTACAGAGGACGCCATATCGGCGGCCCTACACTCTGCCCTGACCCACCTGGACAGCAATAACACCTACATCAGGTTGCTGTTCATTGACTTCACCTCCGCCTTTAACACTGTTATACCTGCTAGCTTGATCACCAAACTCAGCAGTCTTGGCATCTCCACTTCCCTCTGCAATTGGACACTAGATTTCCTCACAGTCTGTTAGGGTCAACAACCTCACCTCCTCCACTATAACACTGAACACTGGCGTGCCACAGGGCTGTGTGCTCAGTCCTCTCCTCTACTCCCTCTTCACCCATGACTGCATCCCTAAGTATGGCTCCAACGCCATTATAAAATTTGCCGACGACACCACGATGGTAGGACTGATCAGCGACAACGATGAGTCAGCCTACAGGGAGCAGGTCCAGCACCTGACAACCTGGTGTGCCAATAATAACCTCGTCCTCAACTCCCAGAAGACGAAGGAAATCATTGTCGACTTCAGAAAGAACAAAGGGGGCAGACACACCCCCATCCATATAAACGGGACTGAGGTGGAACAGGTCTCCAACTACAAATTCCTCAGGGTACACATCTCGGAGGATCTGTCCTGGTCCCTCAACACCTCCAAGCTGATCAAAAAGGTGCAGCAGCGCCTTTACTTCCTGAGGAGGCTCAAAAAAGCCCACCTGTCCCCCAGATTCTGACCAACTTTTACCGCTGTACCATCAAAAGCATCCTGACCACCTGCTTTACGGTATGGTACAGCAGTTGCACCGTAGCAGACAGGAAGGCACTACAACGGGTGGTGAAAACCGCCCAGTACATCATCAGTGCCCCGCTCCCTGCCATGGATGCCCTCCACCGAAAACGGTGTCTGAGACGGGCTGGGAAGATCATCAAGGAACCCTCCCACCCTAACCATGGACTGTTTGCCCTCCTACCATCGGGGAGGCGGTACAGGAGCCTCAGGTCCCGCACCAGTAGGATGAGGAATAGCTTCTATAATAACACCATCACACTGCTTAACTCGGAGTCCCGCTGATAGATTTCCACATCTGTATTTATTTATCTGTATTTATCTATATATTGCTATCACTACGTACTGACACTAATCTGCATTTCGTTGTACCCATACTTGTATCTGTGCAATGACATTAAAATTGAATTGAATTAAATTGAAGAATGGCGGGAGAGAGAAAATAGAATTATAGACCAGTTAGCCTGACATCGGTGCTGGGGAAGATGCTGGTCGATTATAAAAGATGAGATAGCTGAACATTTGGATAGCAGTAACAGGATCGGTCCGAGTCAGCATGGATTTACGTAGGGGAAATCATGTTTGACTATTCTTCTGGAATTTTTTGAAGATGTAATTAGGAAAATGGACAAGGGAGAGCCAGTGGATGTAGTGTACCTGGACTTTCAGAAAGCATTTGATAAGGTCCCACATAGGAGATTAGTGGGCAAAATTAGGGCACATGGTATTGGGGGCAGAGTGCTGACATGGATAGAAAAGTGGTTGGCAGACAGGAAACAAAGAGTAGGGATTAACTGGTCCCTTTCAGAATGGCATTGACTAGTGGGGTACCGCAAGGCTTGGTGCAGGGACTGCAGCTATTTACAATATACATCAATGATTTGGATGAAGGGATTCAAAGTAACATTAGCAAATTTGCAGATGACACAAAGCTGGGTGGCAGTGTGACCTGTGAGGAGGATGCTATGAGAATGCAGGGCGACTTGGACAGGTTGGGGGAGTGGGCAGATGCATAGCAGTTGAAGTTTAATGCGGATAAATGTGAGGTTACCACTTTGGTAGCAAAAACAGGAAGGCAGATTACTATGTAAATGGCGTCAAGTTGGGAAAAGGGGAAGTACAACGGGATCTGGGGGTCCTTGTACATCAGTCTATGAAAGTAAGCATGCAAGTACAGCAGGCAGTGAAGAAAGCGAATGGCATGTCGGGCTTTATAACAAGAGGAATTGAATATAGAAGCAAAGAGGTCCTTATGTAGTTGTACAGAGCCCTAGTGAGACCACACCTGTAGTATTGTGTGCAGTTTTGGTCCCCTAATTTGTGGAAGGCTATTCTTGGTATTGAGGGAGTGCAGTGTTGGTTAACAAGGTTAGTTCCCGGGATGGCGGGACTGTCATATGCTGAGAGAATGGAGCAACTTGGCTTGTGCACTCTAGAGTTTAGAAGGATGAGAGGTTATCTCATTGAAACATATAAGATTGTTAAGGGCTTGGACACGCTAGAGGCAGGAAACATGTTCCTGATGTTGGGGGAGTCCAGAGCCAGGGGCCACAGTGTAAGAATAAGGAGTAAGCCATTTAGAACGGAGACGAGGAAACACTTTTTCTCACAGAGAGTGGTGAGTCTGTGGAATTCTCTGAGTCAGAGGTCGGTGGAGGCAGGTTCTCTGGATGCTTTCATGAGAGCTGGATTGGGCTCTTAAAAATAGCGGAGTCCGGGGATATGGGGAGAAGGCAGGAACGGGGTACTGATTGGGGATGATCAGCCATGATCATATTGAATGGCGGTGCTGAAACGAAAGGCGAATGGCCTAATACTGCACCTATTGTCTATTGTCTAACACTGCTGTGATTTCTACATGGTGAAACCAATATATATAAAAATGGCCTTTATTAAAATCTGACAATGTGCATTTTAACCACACGTGATTTTTTTTTCTATTACAAATCTCAAATTGTGGAGTACAGAGGCAAATAAATAAAAGATGGGTCTTTGTCCCAAACATTATGGAGGGTACGCTAAGTGATAGGAATAATATTAGGCCATTTGGCCCATCAAGTTTACTCTGCCATTCTATCATGTATATCCGTTAGACCAAGCATGGATGTTTTGCCCAATGCACTCTGTCCGCCAAAGCCAGCTGGATCTCCCCATTGCCGACATTATTAGTTCCCATAGTAACATAGAAAATAGGTGCAGGAGAAGGCCATTCAGCCCTTCGAGCGAGCACCGCCATTCAATATGATCATGACGGATCATCCACAATCAGTACTCCAATCTTAATCGGCCTCTACCCGAGTAATCAACATGGCACTAGATCCGTTGATCACCCAGTCCTTCTCTCCAGAGATGCTACCTAACACGCTGAGTCACTCCAGCATTCTGGTGTCATCTTCAGTTTAAACCAGCATCTGCTGCTCCTTCCTGCACGGTTCGTCTGCTCCACTGCAACATCTCCCAGTTATGTCCACTTTGATGAAGTGGACATGTCCTGTAACTCCTCCATTGCCAGAGTAAGGCCACACAAACTGGAGAAACATCTCGTTTTCCGCTTGGGTAGCTTCCAACCTATCGGTATGAACATTGAATTCTCCAATTTTAGGCAACCTCCTTGCCTTTCTCTCCCACCGCCCTCCCTTTTCCCCTTCCTCCCACCCTCTCCCCTGTTCCCTATCTGGACTCGCATCTATTTCTCCCCTCTACCTACATTCTTTCCCACGGCTTCACAATTCACAACACTTCAATCATTTTGCTTCACCTTTTTTTTTAAAATCTGGCTGTCTTTGGTTACCTGCCTATTAAACCACCCCCCCCCCCCCCACCCAACTGTGTTCATCTCTAACCTATCACGCTTTGTCGTTCACCATCTCTCTTCCAGATTTATTTCCCCACCCCTTAGAGTCTGTCTGAAGAACCTGTAATCTCACCCATCCATTTTCTCCAGGGATGGTGCTTGAGCCACTGAGTTACTCCAAGACTTTATCTATTTGTTAAAATGGCATCTCTAGTTCCTTGTTTCTAAAGTAATTGGAAATGTACAAATGAATCACTAATTTATCTAAAATAATTTTTTTTTTTTTAAATTTTTATTTATTATAGAAACAAAATAATAACCGAGTACATTATTTTACTATAGTGAAAATACATAATATTAATGATAAATTCATACTATTAATATTATTGTATTGTTCTTAATTATAAATTTCAAGGTTATATATTTTATATAACTAAGAATACATGACACTAATAATACATTTATAATATTAGCAATATACTCATACTATTAATAATCTTTGTTTTGTCTCTAATTTTTTAAGTATCAGGCCAAATTTTATGTTATTAATAATACAAAAAATTAGTAAAACTTTTATGATATCCATTATATTTTCATAATGTTAACAATATTTGTATTGTCACTGATTTTAAATTTAAAATTATAATACAATTGAAAATACACAATTTTATATAATTAAAAATATAAAATACTAAAGATACTAATAATACTAATAATATTCTCATAAAGCTAATAATATTTATATTCATACTAATATTAAGAAGTTAAGATAATGTGTTTCTATACTATTTTCTAATTTTTTATATAGATATAAGAAAATAGAAAAAATAGAAAAAAGAATAAAGAATAAGAAAGGTTTGATGGAGAATAGAATATTCGTCATTAATCCGTCCTTATAGATATATTCATGATTTATTATATATATTTCTTCATCCATTCAAATATCCAGGCTTCAGTCAAGTCCTCGCGCCGAACTGTTGTGACCCTGTAAATATTTAATATATGGAGACCAAATCCGTCTGAAGAGGTCTAACCTATCCATAAGGACAAGCCTCAATCTCTCCAAATGGAGTGTCTCCGACATTTCTGTATTCCACATTTTGATTGTTGGGAATGCAGGGCCTTTCCAAAATTTTAATATTAATTTTTTCCCAATTATCAAACAGTAGTCAATGAAAGTTCTTTGATTCATTGTTATTAGTTGGTCAGTTTCAAATATTCCAACTATAATTAACTTTGGGTCAGGAGTCATACTTATATTGACAACATTTGAAATTATCTTAAATATTTTGTTCCAGTATTCTACAATTTTTATACAGTTAGTAAATGAGTGTGACAAATTTGCTTCTGAGATTTGACATTTATCACATATAGGAGATATCTTTGGGAAAATATTATGTAATTTAGATTTAGAATAATGTAGTCTATGTAATATTTTAAACTGTATAAGAGAATGTTTAGCGTTTAACGAGCAGTGATGTATATGTTGTAGACTTTCATCCCATATTTCTGGTCTTATTATTTGGCCTAATTCCTTTTCCCAAGACTCTCTATATGTTTCTGTTGATGGGATATCATTTTCCAATAAAATATTATATATATATATGATATCATTTTTTCCGTATTTGGATGTTTATTCAAGCATTCATCTAAAATTTCTGTTTTTCTATTTCTAAATTCTTGTATATTTACAGAAACATAATTTCTAATTTGTAAATATCTAAAATATTCTTTATTATGTAGCCCATAAATTTGTTGTAACTCTTGAAATGAAAGAAAAGTATTTTCCTTATAAAGATCACCCATCTTAGAAATTCCTTTATTTTTCCATTGTAAAGAAGCCTTATCCAAGATTGAGGGTTTAAACACAAAATTATTGACAATGGTAAGACCTAATGGTATAGATTTTAGTTTTAATGCTTTCTTTATTTGTTTCCAGATGCGGATTCCGTTTTCTATTATCGGATTTTCACTATAAGCTTTCTTAGCTACATTAGTATTAGCAAATATTATAGAGCTGATTTCAAATGAAGAACAATCTTCTTTTTCCATATTTAACCAATTTGGTTTATTATCTATTTCTCCTAGCCAAAAATTCATATTTTTAATATTAACTGCCCAGTAATAAAACATCAGATTTGGTAATGCTAATCCTCCATTTATTTTAGATTTGCATAAATGTTTTTTATTTATTCTATGGCTCTTATAATCCCAAATAAAGTTAGTAATTAAAGAGTCTTCTTTTTAAAAAACATTTTTAGGAAGATATATCGGGATTAATTGAAATAAATATAATAATTGTGGGAGAAAAATCATTTTTATTGCATTAATTTTTCCTATCATTGAAATAGGTAAGCTTTTCCAGTATAAAATATTCTTATTTAGTTTATTCAATAATGGAGGGAAATTAAATTTAAATAGAGAGTCAAATCTTTTTGTAACAAAAATCCCAAGATATTTAATATTTTCATTTGTTATCTTAAAAGGGAATTGTTGTAATATATGTAACTTATTCAGCGTTATTGGCATGTTCACTTTTATTCCAATTAATACTGTATCCTGAAAGTGATCCAAATTCCGTTATTAGTTTTAACAAATTTCGGATACTTGTTTCTGGTTCTGTGATATAAAGTAATACATCATCCGCATATAAGGAAATTTTATTCTTAGTATCTGTAGTGTCATATCCATGTATTTCCGGGTGTAGTCTTACCCTCTGGGCAAGGGGTTCTATTGCTAATGCAAACAATAAAGTTGATAGAGGACAACCTTGTCTACAACCTCGAGATAAATTAAATTTAGTTGATAACATTCGATTTGTTGTTATTCTAGCTATTGGATTTGCATATAGTAATTTAATCCAAGTAATAAACTCCTCCCCCAGTTTGAAAGCTTCCATCACCGAAAATAAATAAGGCCATTCCACTTGGTCAAAAGCTTTTTCTGCATCAAGCGAAATGACTACTAAATCTTTTTTATCACTTCTTTTCGAATATATAATATTAAACAACCGTCTTAGGTTGTATGAAGAATATCTTTTTGGTATAAATCCTGTTTGATCAGGATGGATTAGTTCATTAACAACTGAACTCAGTCTTTTTGCTAATATTGTTGTTAATATCTTTTGATCTGTATTTAATAGAGCTATTGCTCTATATGATCCTGGTTCATCCAAGTCTTTATTCATTTTAGGTATAAGTGTTATAATAGATTCATTCAACGTATCTGGTAATTTCTGTTGTGTGTATATCTGATCATATAATGATTTCAGATATGGAACCATATAATCATGAAATATTTTATAAAATTCCGAACCTATACCATCAGGTCCCGGTGTTTTACCGTTTTTTAATGATCTAATAGATTCTTCAATTTCATTTATTGAAATATAAGCATTTAATAATTCTCTGTTTTGTAAATCCAATCCTTTCAGGTTACATTTTTTTAAGAATGTATCTATTTCTATTTTATTTACTGTTGCTTTAGCAGTGTATAAATTTTTATAATATTGCATAAATCTTTCATTAATATCTTTAGGTTGTATTAATAATTCACCTTTTTGTGATTTAATCCTATGTATGATTTTTTCCGCTTCGATTTTCCTTAATTGTCGAGCCAATAGTTTTTGGGGTTTGTCCCCAAATTCAAACTGTAATTGTTTAGTATGTTCATAAAATTTTATCACTTGATCTGTATATATTTTATTTAATTTATATTTCAATGTTACAATTTTATTATGTAATATAATATCTGGTTTTGTTGCATTCTGTATATCCAATTGTTTAATCTCCTTTTCTAAATCTTGTTGTTCTTTCCGAATCTTTTTATTATGGAATGCCTGTGAAGAAATCATGATTCCCTGGAGATATGCTTTAAATGTTTCCCATAATAAGAAACGGGATATCTCTGGTTGATCATTTATTTCAAAAAAAATCTTAATTTGAGTTATGATATATTCCTGAGTGGCTTTATTTTTTAAAATTTGTGGGTTAAGTTTCCACTGTCCTAAGTTTTTCTAAATTTGCCATTAATTTTAATATTAAATGTTAATGGCGCATGATCTGAGATTATAATATTATCATATTTAGGTTCATAAGTAAGTGAAATAAGTTTTGCATCCTCCAAAAAATAATCTATTCTTGAATAAGATTTATGTACTGGGGAGTAAAAAGAATATTCTCGTCCCGTAGGGTTTTCTGTTCTCCAAACATCTTTAATATTGGTCGTTTGCATGTATGCATTTAACAAATCACTAGAATGTGATTTAATTTTTCTTTGTTTTGTAGATCTGTCTAAGTAGGGATCCAGTGTACAGTTAAAATCTCCTCCAATTATCAAATTATTGTGTTAATTCCGGGATATTATTAAATACTTTCTTAAAAAACAATGGACTATCAAAATTTGGTCCATATATATTAACAAGAATCATTTTTTCTGTATTTAATTCTCCTATCACAATAATGTATCTGCCATCTTTATCAGCTATGGTTGATGTATGTTTGAATAAAGTGCCTTTACGAAATAATATTGCTACACCTCTTGATTTATGTGTAAAAGAAGAATGATATATTTTATCTATCCATTTAGCTTTCAACCTGTTTTCCGCATCTTTTTTTAAGTGGGTTTCTTGAATATAAATTACATCAGCTTTACTTGCCTTTAAATGTGCCAATACTTTTCCTCTCTTTATCGGTTCATTAATACCTTTAACATTCCAACTGCAAAACGTTAATCCCTCATTCCCCGTATTTCTTATTAAGTCTTGCATTTTAAATTTGTGGGAATCTACAATAGAGTCTAAAGATCAGCGCGATAGACCCAACCTTACACCTGAACTTTGAATAGATGAATTTTAAATCTCTTTTTTGTCCCTCACGAATATATCTCCCTTGGTACAATGTATTGCTCCATTCAAACCGAAAAATACAATAGATATAAAAGATAAATAAAGAATAGATTAAAGTATTGTGCGCAAAAGTGAAAAGAACTACATCTAGAGTAGATGTAGTTTGTGTTAGCCATATTAACATGGCTATCCATCTAATGACTTCCGTCATTGATGTTGTTAACTCGGCCAGCTCCTAGATTTGGGGAATTGTTATTCCATAGTAATATTTTAACGGGGGTATAATATTAAGGAAAGAAGAAAAGGGGGTGATAATAGAAACAGGAAGAGGAAAAAGATAGGATTCATCCTATAAAAATATCTATATCTAAAGCTAACATAAATCTAAGTAATATTAAACATAAAAAATATAAGGGCTATATAAAAAGAAAAATAACATACAATTAAGTCAATTCAAAAAAGAAAAATTAGTTATTAATTATTAGTAATAGTGATTAGTAATAGTGAACAATCTTAATTAATAAAAAAAAGGGACTAATAATAAAACCGCGTTGTGATCTTAATGTGCGTGTTATTTATTTATGTTAGTTATATGTTAGAACTAATTATCAATATCCAGATAACATTTTCGGATCTCGTTTTATTCCTCGCCATTCCGTTCGACCTTGTCCATTCCATCAAGTCCAATATTATCTTGTAGAATCTCACTGGATATTAAAAATCCATGTTGGATATCTGAAAGTAGTAAAAGTCAATATATTTACTTGTAGATACTCTTCAGGTCTTGAACTGTTGAGCAAATTCCAATGCTGGTGCTGGGGTTTTAAAAAAGTGTTCCGCGTTGTTATAAGTAACTCTTAAGATCGCTGGATAATTCAAACCGTATCTCAGGTTTTCTACTCCCCTCATAAGACTTTTGGCTTCATTAAATGCTTTCCGTTTCCTGGCGACCTCTGGTGGATAGTCTCGATAGATACTAATCCTTTGACCTTCAAATGTCAAGTCTTTAATTCTTGAAGCTTTTCGCATAATCTCATCCAGAACAAAGCCATATTGTACCTTTATAATAATTTGTCTCGGAGGAGCGTTGGATCTGGTCTGACGTCTGCTGACTCTATGGGCACGAGCTAGTAAAGGCATTTCTTCCAGAGATAGAACTTCTTTGAGTAGTTTAGCAGTGAATTCTCGAGGGCCGTCGGTTTTCTCTCGACCTTCAGGAATCCCTGCAATTCTCAGGTTTTGCCTTCTCTGATGTCCTTCTAGTTCAGTACATTTCTCTGTTTTTTAGTCAGCATGCTCATTAGACGTTCATTTTCTGTAATCAGCTTCGCTGTAGTCAAAGCACTCGTCTCAGCTATTTGTTCAAGGTTCTTTATTCCAGCCATCTGTTGTTTCTGTACTTCCTCAATAGGATTAATCCTATTATGAAAGTCTTTTTTGAGCTTTTCAAGTTTTTTGTCCATCTTCTTCTCCATATCGTCAAACATTTCAATAAATTCTTCCTTCAAATCCTCCGACATTTTCTTGACTTTTCTTTCAATGTTTAACTTTGTTTCCTGTTGTAATTGTTTCAGTTGATTTTTCATCTGATTCAACTGAGTATCCATCTGACTGTTCATTTGATTTATTTCTTCCTTTATATCCTTTATTTCTTCCTTTAAGCCAGCCATCTGTTGAGAAATAAAGATTTTCAATTCCTCACCTTCCATTTTTGTCCCTGGTTTTTTGGATACATCCTCCAGGGATCGGGTCCTACTCGACTCCGAGGCTTCAGTTGGGCCTTCTACCGTTCTCAGCCGGGTTTGCCGACCTTTGGCCTTGTCGGTAGGGCTCCGTGTCGTCGACATAATTAGTCGCGCGCCTGATGACGTCACTCGGCACAGTCGGTGCAGAAACGGCAGGCAGTGTGCAGCAGACAGCCGGTAAGTTCTTTTAAACCCCCGTTTTTTGCGATTTTTTACGGAGCTGGCTGGCGCTATCCTCTAGGTCTCCATAGCGCCACCGGAAGTCCATCTAAAATAATTTTGATGGATCTCCGGAAGCATGCCATACACCATCTCTACCCCTATCTACTTGTGTTGGCACTTTCTGGGAGCGCCAACTACACCTCAGTGATCACAAAGTTGCTGCTGTTTACTGCTGTTAACTGTATAGTTTGCTTGTAGATTTGACCCACCTCACATGTGCCTGGATTAAACTCCATCTGACATTTCTCCATATACACTTCCAGTTGATTGATAACCTTCTGAATTATTTGATAATCTTCCTCATTCTCCATAACTCTGTCAATTATTATGTTGTCTTCAACCTTACTAACCTACCCACCTACATCACAAACAAGGTTCCAGCATTGATCACTGCAGAAGATAATTGGTCACAGGTCTGCAGTGAGAATCACACCCCATCACTACCCTTTAAATTCTATGGCCATGCTTATTTTGAATCCAGTCTTCCATTTCCCTGTTGATCCCATGTGCCTTAATCTTCTGGCTCAGCCTCCATGAGGGAGCCTGTCTTAATCAATGGAACATCAGTCCTTGCCTGTGGCTACAGTGGGTACAAATATTGATGGGATCTGTGTGTATTTTCCTTGACCTTTAGTTCAATGCACCCCATTACAACGTCATACTTTCAAACCATTTCACCCTTTTTGTGCATCAGAATTGCTGCATGCAACTGGTTCAGGTTCATCTGAGCCCTTCTTCTCCACCTGATCAAATGAAGAATCTGGATGAAGGCGCTCGAGCCAAAACATCCACAGATGCTGCCTGACCAACAGTTTGTTTGTCATTCCAGATTCCAGCATCTGCAGTCTCTTGTGCTACTTCTTCATGCTTTGATAATGATGATTCTTTATTAGCACTTGTACCTTGCTAGGTACAGTGAAATTCTTTGTATTTGCATAAAAGTACACAAAAGTGTTGTCACAAAGGCACCAACAAAGTTACAGTAGTTCAAGATCACTCCTTCTGCTCCAGTT
The DNA here is from genome assembly GCA_035221665.1 of Okamejei kenojei. NCBI lineage: Eukaryota > Metazoa > Chordata > Chondrichthyes > Rajiformes > Rajidae > Okamejei > Okamejei kenojei. The sequence goes on along the minus strand of CM069140.1, from coordinate 2,413,363 downwards.
CTGAGGATTTGCAGGTTGCTGAATCGGCTAAACTCTGAATCCCACTCTCTAACAAAGGACAGGAACTGCTTTATGGAACAGCAGGTTAGTTTGTGAGGTGCTGCACCCTCTTTCATCCTGAATGCCCTTGTCCCACTGAGGAAATCTGAATGGAAACCTCTGGAGACTTTGTGGCCCACCCCGGAGGTTTTTGTCAGTCTCCCTAATGGTTGAAAGTGGTTTCCGCTTCTTCTATGTTCCGGCGATTATTTCGAAAAATTCAAAACTGGCCACGACTAAAAATAGGTTGCCGTTTTAAAAATCGGTAATTTTTTTAGTCGACGCCAGTTGCGATGCTAGTTGAAGGTGGTTGCCGAAGGTTGCAGGTAGTGGAAGGTAAGACTTCCCTGGTGGAATAAAACTGGGTGAAAAAAAGGTCTTACCTTCCACTACCTGCAACCTCCGGCAACCATCTTCAACTAGCATCACAACCGGCTTAGACTAAAAAATTACCGATTTTTAAAACGGCAACCTATTTTTAGTCGCGGCCGGTTTTTAATTTTTTGAAATAATCGCCGGAACATAGAAGAAGCGGAAACCACTTTTGACCATTAGGGAGACTGACAAAATCCTCAGGGAACCGCACGGAAACCTTGGGTGGGGCGCAAAGTATCCAGAGGTTTCCATTCAGGTTTCCTAAAGTGGGACAGGGGCATTACACTCATCCTTACACTCAGCTTCATCTTTACACTCGGCTTCATTCTTCTGAGAAAAGAACTGGAGGCGCCTACCAAATGCTCCTTCATAGTGAGTCATATTACAGGGGTAATATGTGTTTTTAAAAAGGCTTTGAGAACATCCTTGAATCATTTATTCTGTCTGGTGAATAGTCACTTGCCGTGAAGTAGCTCTGAGTCTGAGGTAAAGAAAGTGAATTATATGGTTGGCTATTCCATTAAATTCAGATGTTGGACTTGGGAAAGGACACAGAGATTGGTTCACTTATCAAAACTCTGAATTTTGAGGATTTTTCAGATACAACATTTATGGTAAATCTGCAATAAGATGCCTGCTGTGAGTAGACCGTGTCTCAGAAATGTGTAGGAGGTGGGAGATCACTGCTAACCTATAGATTATTCGCTTTAAGCTTGGTTGGGGGTTTTGATCTGCAAACACTGATTTTGCTCAGATGGTACTGAAGTGAACATGGAGTTTCATCATCACTTCTCTGAGAGGAGGCTCCTAAGGACTGAAGTGGTCCATATTTTTCCAGAGTTTCAATGTGGACCTTCATTGCGAGGTGTTGGCACCAGAGCATGTTGGAAAAGGACCTATGTTTTAGGAATGGGGACACAAGAAACTGCAGATGCTGGAATCTTGAGCAAATAAGTGCAAAAGAGATGAAGGAACTCAGCGGGTCAGGTAACATCTGTGAAGGAAATGTACATATGACATTTCACGTTGGGACCCTTCATTACCATGAATATGGATCTTAACCCAAAACACCACCTGCTGATTCCCTCCCCAGTTTCTGACTGACCCCTGAGTCCTTCTTCACTTAGATTTTTACAATGTTTTAGAAAGAGTTACTACAAGACTATTCATACATTACAATGATATAGACTTGCCCTCCAACATCCACAGAAGCATTGTGTACAGGAGCTCGCTGGTTGAGGTCAGAGTGAACTTGGTTCAGCAAGGAAGGTGGTGGAGGTTAAGGAATTTCACTGTGCTCCACAGCAGTAGGAAACTCCAATATATGTAATAACAGGACAAGCCAAGTGCCATTTGATTATTACAAGGATCATAGGGATTTTTACAAATTTTATTCCTGCACCAAATGCTGGTATCGCTGCTCAGGCCAGCATTTTCCTTGTCCGTCTCTAATTTTCGAGCACCTGATGGTGCCACGTAGTTCATTGAACAAATAGACTGATAAATTAGAACCAATACTTCCAGGGAGAAAAGATGTTTGGGTTGCCTTTACCGATGGCTTATCTGCACATTTCTCCAATAAATGAGGAATCTGTGTAAAGTTTCCACATTCTTCCTCAGGTTTCCTCCAATGCCCCAAAGGCGATATCGTTGGCAAGTTAATTGGTTGCTGTAAATTGCACTTGGTAGGCTAAGGTAGGGGACAAGGCTGATGGTGGGAGTGAGGTGGGATGGGGTGGGGGGATGAGTATATAAGAACTTGGGGAGAGTTTTAAAAAAATGTGAGTGATGGTCAGCACAGACTCAGTGGGATAATTGACATGTTTCTATTCTGTATCACTGACTCTATGACCCTGTCTCCACAGTGAACAGTGCAGACAAAAGAGAAGACATTAAAAGTGCGTCTGTGACTATCGAAAGACATGGGCATGACTCGACACGACTCAACAGCGGGGCATTGGAGAGACATCAGAAAAGACTGGTATGGACAAATATTTAAAATCTTATTGACTAGCGTAGGATACCCAAACATTGACACAGCCACATAGAATGCAATTAGTATATTTGTTCTGGAGAATTGTTTACTGTTGTTGAGTACAGTTTATTAAGGGAACATATTCTGATCACTGCAGACTGGAGCTCACAGAGAGGAAATTATATTCTGCTATTTGTTTTTAAATGAATAAATCATCAAGTCCTAAAGGTCTGATGAAAGTCTTTGACTTGCCATATCAGTTTGTTTCTTCCTCCACATTTGCTGCCAGTCTCATATTTCCAGGAGTTTCTGTTTCTGATCAGCAACATCTGAAGCTTTATTTTGTCTTAGTGATGTCATTGTTGTTTAGATGCCAATTTTGACTGAAGCCAAATTAATAGAAAGAGTTTCTTCATACAAGAGACTGCAGAAGCTGGAATCTGGAGTAACAAATAATCTGTTGGAGGTACTCAGGGGGTCGATCAGCATTTGTGGGGAGAAAGGAATTGTCAAAGTTTCATATCAATATACTGTATTAGGGAAGAATTTGGCTCCTTGCAATAATAACCTGAAGCCACTTGGGGGCAGAGGAAGACACCTCCAAACATTGAGGGTGCTGTAATAACAACTAACAGCCACTGGGGCTGGGTGCACAGGAGGATTCCACTGTGCCCGGATGTCCTGTGACTGCAGGAGCTCTTCAGATGAATATGCATTGAAAGTATTAAAAATAAATCTGCTGGAGGAACTCAGCAGGTCAAGCAGCATTTGTGGAGGGAAATGGACATTCAACGCTTTAGGTTAAGAACTTTCCACCCATTAGAAGTGACGGTTTAGGAAAGGGCAGGATTTTATGCATGTGCAAGCTTTTTATCTTGGTGGATGGAGCTTAGATAACATGCAAAGACTATATCCCCTACTTCCAATTCCTCTGTCTACGCCGCATCTGCACCCAAGATGAGGTGTTCCATACTAGAACATCTGAGATGTCCTCATTCTTTAGGGAACGGGGGTCCCATCTCCCATCATAGGTGAAGCTCTCACTTGTATCTCCTCGGTAACCCGCAACGCTGCCCTTGCCCCCCCCCCCCCCCCCCCCCTAGTCGTAACAGAGGCAGAGTCCCCCAGTCCTTATCTTCCACCCCATCAGCCGTCGCACACAACACATAATCCTCCGAAATTTCCACCTCCTCCAACGGTATCTCACCGCCAGCCACACTTTCCCATCTCCACCCCTCTCCCCCTTCCACAAAGACCGTTCCCTCCGCAATTCCCTGGTTAACATACCACTCCCTGCCCAGGTACCTTCCCCTGCAACCGCAGAAGATGCAACAACTGTCGCTATATCTCCTCCCTTGACTCTGCCCAGGGACCCCGACAGTCCTTTCCGGTTAGGCAGAGGTTCACTTGCACCTCCTCCAACCTCATCTACTATATCCGTTGTTCAAGATGTGGACTCTTATACATCAGTGAGACCAAACGCAGACTGGGCGATCGTTTTGCGGAACACTTTGGCTCAGCCCGCGTGAATCAACCTGATCTCCTCGTTGCCGGACATTTTAAATCTCCTTCCCATTCCTACACTGACCTTTCTGTCCTCAGTCTCCTCCATTGTCAGAGTGAGGCGAAATGCAAATTGGAAGAACAGCATCTCATATTTCGCTTGGGCAGCTTACAGCCCAGGGGTATAAATATTTATTTCTCTCTCTCTCTATCCCTCCCCCACCCGTCGCACTAGCTTCTCATTTTCACCCTACAAACAGCTTACAATGGCTTTTCCTTTATCATAGTTACTTTTTTGCATATCTTTCATTCATTGTTCTTTATCTCTCCACATCACCATCTATATCTCTCGTTTTCCTTATTCCTAACCAGTCTGAAGAAGTGTCTTGATCCGAAACGTCATCCATTCCTTTACTCCAGAAATGCTGCCTGTCCCACTGAGTTACTCCAGCATTTTGTGTCTATCTTTGATTTAAACCAGAATCTGCAGTTCGTTTTTAAACATTTACATCCCTATTGTTGAGTCAAGGATGCTTGGATAATCTCTGTCACACTCACATAGAATGTAATTATATCTTCGGTCAGAGGAATTTTTTCCCATGGGCTCCTAATCACTATGGGCAGTGGAGGTCACAGTCAGATGGAATGTTCCCTTGCCGCCTGATTTGTTCATAAACTATTCCATCTCCTGATACCTTCAGATCTGCGTGCATATTTCCGAAGATCTCTCCCGGTCCCAACACACTGATGCAATTATAAAGAAAACACATCAGCGCCTCTACTTCCTGAGAGTCGATATGTCAAGGAGGACTCTCTCGAACTTCTACAGGTGCACAGTAGAGAGCATGCTGACTATGCATCGTGGCTTGATTCGGCAACTTGAATGTCCAGGAGCAGAAAATAATGCAGAAAGTTGTGACCACTGCCCAGTCCATCATCAGCTCTGACCTCCCCACCATCGAAGGGATCTATCGTGGTCGCTGCTTCAAAAATGCTGCCAACATCATCAAAGACCCACTCCATCCTGGCGGCACACTCATCTCTCCGTTGCCATCAGGAAGATGGTATAGGAGCTTGAAATCTGGAACATCCAGGTTCAGGAACAGGTTCCTCCCCACAGCCATCAGGCTATTGAACACGACATCAAACAAGCTCTGAACAATAACAGCCTATTGCACTTTATCTGTTTATTTATTGTGTATATATATGGTCTATGGTATATAGACACACTGAACTTTTATCTCCCTTTCTGTACCATGTTTACATATTCTGTTGTGCTGCAGCAAGCAAGAATTTCATTGTCCTATCTGGGACACATGACAATAAAACTCTCTTGACTTGATCTGGTGAAAGGCTATGTCTTGAAACATTAGTATGTCCCTCACTCCCCAATTCTATCTGTCCTATGTTTCTAGAAGTTTATATTTCAGATTTTCAATCTGAGCAGCTTTTCGATTGGATGATAATTTAATTCCACCTGTCGAAGTTCAGATACCAATTTCAACTGAAGCCAATTCAACAAAGAATTGGACCTTTGCAATAATGTCTGTGACCACTGGGGGGCAAAGGAAGACTTCCAAACATTGAGGCTGCAGCCACACCGGCTGCTATAAGAGCAACTGGCAGCAATGGGAGCTGTGGATGGTTGTGGTTGAAACAGTGCACAGCAGTGATTTCACTGTGCCTGGAGGTCCTGAGATGGCAGGGAGCTCTGAGGCTCTATCAAGCTTTGTCCGGGGCTGAATAAACTCCCGACCTATAATGTCACCATTCCATGTTTCTCCAGAGAATGTTGCCTGACCTGCTCTCAGTTACTCCAGCACTTTGTGTCTTTTCTTTGGATAGTCAGAACCTTTTTCCCAGGTGGGAATGTCAAGAGGACTTACCTTTAAGTGAGGGGGAAAATGTAAAATAGTCCAGGATATATTGTTTAAACAGAGACTGATGGGTGCCTGGAACACGCTGCCAAGCTTGGTGGTAGAGCCAGATACACAAAGAGGCTTTGGGAACATGGACATGCAGCGAGATGAGGGATAATGGATCACGTGTAGGCAAACATAGAATAGTTAAACCTGGCCTCATGTTCGACACAGTGGATGAAGGGGGCAAATGTTCCTGTGCTGTACTGTTTTATGTTCAGATAAATATGTCTTGGAAGTAAAAAAAACAACTAGCTGGAGGAACGCGGGTGGGTCAGTCGGCATCTGTGTTGTTAAATGCACTGTTGATGTTTCGGATCATGTATCCTTCCTTCTCATTAAAAAATATGGACAGAGAAATGACAAGGTATTGATTCATCGTTAGTAACTCGCGGAGAAGGCAGAGCTTTAGCAAGAGGGTGGTGAATCTTTGCCACAGAAAAGGCTGTGGAGACAAAGTCAGTGGTATTTTAAGGTGGAGATAGGTAGATTACCATGATTAGTACAGGTGTCAGAGTTTTTGGGAGAAGGCAGGAGAATCGGGTTGGGACTCTGTCGGTTAGGGAACCAACAGTCCTTTCAGGTTAGGCAAAGGTTCACTTGCACATCCTCCAACCTCATCTACTGTCAATCCGTTTTTCAAGATGTGGATTCTTATACATCGGTGAGACCAAAACGCAGACTGTGCGATCGTTTCACGGAACACCTTTGTTCAGCGGACCGCGTGAACCAACCTGATCTCTTGGTTTGCTGGACATTTTAATTTCTCCTTCCCATTCCTACACAGACCTTTCGGTCCTCAGTCCCCCTCCATTGGTCAGAGTGGGGCTAAACGCAAATAGGAGACGAACAGCATCTCATATTTCGCTTGGGCATCGTTTAGCCCAGTGGTATGAATATTGATTTCTCTCACTTCAGGATAGCCCCGCATTCCCTCGCTCTCTTTCCCTCCCCCACCCGAGTCGCACTAGCTTCTCATTTTCACCCTACAAACAGCTAACAATGGCCTTTCCTTTATCATTGTTACATGTTGCATATCATTGTTCCTTTAGCTCCACATCACCATCTATATCGTGTTTTCCTTATCCCGAACCAGTCCTGAAGAAGGTCTCAACCTGAAACTTTCACCCATATCCTTCACTCCAGAAATGCTGCCTGTCCCGCTGAGTTACTCCAGCGTTTAGTGTCTATCTTCTGTTTAAACCAGCATCTGCAGTTCCTTCTTAAACATTTAAATCCGTATTGTAATAGTCAAGGATGCTTGGGATAATCTCTGTTCCAGTGATGGAAATGGTTTTTAGGTACTAGGGGTATTCTAAAGGTCCGTGAGGCTGAGGTTGGAGGGAAGGAGGGGCGGAGGAATTTTTTGATGGCGGTCATACCCATGAAGAGAGTATAAGATTGCATAACTTGTTTATTGTGTATTTATAATATAGTTTATTGTGTATTATATGTCATAGCTGCTTTCTTGCATTCCCCTCTCTCTGTCAGACGGACGAAAGCAACGATCATAGAGTGGAATAGATGACATTTCAGGTTGGGAGACCGTTCTTCAGACTGACAGTCAAGGGAAAAAGGAAACGGGAGATAATAGGCATATCTTTCATTCATTTGTCCAGAGTACCATCTATATCTCTTGTTTCTGTTCCCCTGACTCAGTCTGAAGAAGGGTCTCGACTGAAATGTTATCTAATCCACTCGATGACGCGGTTGCTTTATCCATCCTCGGCCGCTCGTTCTCCTCGCCCTTGGATAAAGTAGCGCTGGGTAAAGCGCTGCGAATTCACGCCACTTCCCCTCCCATTCCCAATCTGACCTTTCTGTCCTGGGCCTCCTCCTTATATCAGCGTGAGGCCAGCGCACATTGGAGGAACAGCACCTCATATTTCGCTTGGGTAGCTTATACCTCAGCGAGTTAAGAACATTGATTTCTCTAACTTCAAATAGCCCTTGCTTACCCTCTCTCTCCATCCCCTCCCCTTTCCCCAGTTCTCCCTCCAGGTCTTACTGTCTTGACTGCATTCTATCTCTGTTCCACTCACCCGACATAAGTATGCAGAAGGTTTCTCGACCCAAAACGTCCCCACACATTCCTCATCTCTGGAGATGCTGCCTGTTCGTTGAGTTTATTCCAGCATTTTACATAGATACATAGAAAATAGGTGCAGGAGTAGGCCATTCGGCCCTTCGAGCCATTCAATGCGGATCATGGCTGATCATCCATAATCAGTACACCATTCCTGCCTTCTCCACATATCCCTTGATTCCACGAGCCCTAAGAGCCCTTTTTAGATAAATTATCTTTTGAATGCAGCCAGTGAGTCGGCCTCCACTCCCTTCTGAGGCAGAGAATTCCCACAAATTCACAACACTCTGGAAAGGGTTTTTTCCTCATCTCGTTCTCAATGGCCTACCCCGTATTCTTAAACTGTGGCCGCTGGTTCTGGACTCCTCCAAAATTGGGAACATGTTTCCTGCATCTAACGTGTCCAATCCCGTAATAATATTATGTTTCTATAAGATCCCCTCTACATCCTTCTAAATTCCAGTGGATTAAAATTTAAATATTCAATATACAAGCCAGCCACTCCATTCTTTCGTCATATGACATTTTCTGCATCCCGGGAATTGACCTCGTGAACCTAAGTTGCACTCCCTCAATAGCAAGAATGTCCTTCCTCAAATTAGGAGACCTGTTTACTGCACACTATACTCAAGTTGTGGTTTCACCAGGGCCCTGTACAACTGCACAAGGACCTCTTTGCTCCTATAACTCCAATCCTATCATTATGAAGGCCAACATGCCCTTTGCTTTCTTCTGGTTCTTGCATGCTACTTTCAGTGGGACTGATGTACAAGAACACCCATGGTCTCATTGCGCTTTCCTCCTTCCCCTTTTCCTAATTGACACCAGACAGAAGAAGGGTCATGACCCGAAACATCACCATTCCTTTGCCCAGAGATGCTGGCCTGACCCGCCTGAGTTTACTCCCATTTTGCGTCTAACCTGCGGTTGCAAGGAAAGTGCCCGGGGGGAGGGGTAGGGTGCGGGGGTGGGAAGGGAAGAATTGACTGGGGAGTTAGAGTTAGGAGGGAGCAGTCTATTGCGGAAAGCAGACAAGGTGGGGGGGGAGATGGGAAGATTCCTCTGTCTCCACCCCTGCATCATGCTCCCAGGATGAGGGTGTTCCACACCAGGGCATCGGAAATGGCCTCATTATTCAGGGAACGGGGGTACCCTCCCCTACTAATAGATGAGGCTCTCACCAGGGTCTCTCATATCCTGCAACACTGCTCTCTCTCCCCATCCCTCCACCCGGAAATAAAAAAGGGCGAGTCCCCATCCCCCAGGGCAGCCCCCAGACAGCAGAGGTCCCCCTATCCCCTAGTCCTCACTTCCACTCCACTAGCCCGTCCACATACAACAAAATAGTTTCGTCATTTTCGCCACCTCCAACAGGGACTCCACCACTCCCACATCTTCCCATTTCCCACCCCCCCCCCCCCATTGCTCTCCGCAAAGACCGCTCCCTCTGTAACTCCCTGGTCAATTCTTCCCTTCCCACCCGCACCACACCCCCTCCCTGGGCACTTTCCCTTGCAACCGCAGGAGAGATGCCACACTTGTCGCTTTACCTCCCCCCTCGACTCCATTCAAGGACCCAAGCAGTCGTTCCAGGTGTGACAGACGTTCACCTACACCTCCTCCAACCTCATCTATTGCATCCGCTGCTCTAGATGTCAGCTGATCTACATCGGTGAGACCAAGCGTAGGCTTGGCCATCGTTTTGCCGAACACCTCTGCTCAGTCCGTATTAACCAACCTGATCTCCCTGTGGCTTGGCACTTCAACTCCCCCTCCCATTCCGAATTCTATCTTTCTGTCCTGGGCCCCCTCCATGGCCAGAGTAAGCACCATAAGAAATTGGAGCAGCCACTCTATATTCCGCTTGGACAGTCTGCACCCCAGCTGCTTTGAAACTTTGATTTCTCCAATTTCCAGTAGCCCTTGTTGCTCCTCCCCTTCGCAGCTCTCCTCAGCCTCTCCTCTTCCTTTCTTCTTCCCACCCCCCCCCCCTCATCAGTCTTCTGAAGAAGGGATTTGGGCTCGAACATTGCCTATTTCCCTTCGCTCAATTTTATATTCATTTGTTCTTCACTGTGGGATTTTGTGTTGTGATTTGCAGACTTTGGTAAATCTGTTAAACTCTACATTTCTACAGATCCGCCGTGGAAAGCATTTTTATCGGGATGCATCACATCAGAGTTGGAACAGCTCCATCCAGACCCAGAAACTGCAGAGAGTTGTGGGACGTATTAGCCAGAACCTCACACAAACCAACCTCCCTTCCATTGACTTCATTACACTTCATGCTGCCTCGGCAAGGCCAGCAGAATATTCAAGGGACAGTCTCACCCTGGTTCACTCCTCTTCACCCTCTCCCATTAGACAAGTGTGAAAATCTCACACCTCCAATACAGGGTTGTTTTTCTCCCAGTTGTTTCAGTCAAGTGAACATCCTATCACCATCTAGGAGAGAGGTCATGAGCTCCCATTACTCATTGGAGACTTTGTTGAACTATCTATATAGGACTTTATTTCACTTTATCTGCACTAAACATTACACCCTTTATCGTTTGTCCGTGAGCGGCTTTCTTGATTGTCATCATGTATAGCTCTTTTCCACTGACTGGATAGCCTACACCAAAAAAAGACTTCATGTTGGTCGGCAAAACAGATATTCAGAGGCTATGAACAAGGATGCCGTAAATCAGTAGTGGAGGACACTGATATTGAAAGGTAATTATCCTGTATGTTTTTCGCACCTTAAATGTTGCCAATTTCAAGGATCCTTTGTTCTCCAAAGTCCCCATTTCGGTCGATACTCCTTAGGAATCCACCATTCCTACGCATGTCCCACTGAATAGCCCTTCCAAGTAATTCACCTAACCACTTGTGAGGAATTTTCTATCTTCCTGTCCTACCTACGGCATGTGTGTGCTTTAAGAAATGTGTCCGGGCTTCTCCATGGCAGCTGATTGAGGCTGTAACAAACATGGAGGAAAACTCACTTCCAGCGACTGTACACATTGGATTCTCTGAGTTAGGTAACTTCTACATATACTCCCTTCTCCTCTATCCACCCCCCCCCCCCCCCTTTTGCACTAAAAGTCAGAAACCAGGTCCATAGTTCACTATTTATTCCGAGGAATCTACCTCTGCAGATTATCAGCCTGGTACCGGAAGTGTGCCGAAGACAAGAAGCCGAGGTAAGAAGTCGAAGCCAAGACGAATGGAAACGCGCCGAAATGCCACAAAAACCACGCGTCGAAGCCGAAATGCCGCTAACAAAAGGATGGAGCCTAAAATGCAACTAACGACCAGGGTGCGCCTACATCAAAACAAACTGAAAAGTTGCGTCACCTAAAAAGCAAACTTACCGAATGGCCGCTCTGTCGAAATGACACCAACTCGAAAGGCGGACGTCGCCTACACGCAAAACCAAGGACCGACTGCCGCTCAACAGAAAAGTCCATGACGTAACATGACGTTGCCAAGGGGTGGGACTTGTTCCGCGATTGTTCCAGACTCCATGCGTCCCCTCACAACACTGGCGAAGTGCATGAACATTTGTCCCCAAACCTCCGCTCCCACCCGAACCGCAGCCCGCAGAGGTTGTCCTGGGAAGAGTGGGGGCTGCACACCTTCGGCGCCGCTTTCAACATGATGCTTGGGTTCAGATTGCCCTGTCACCTATGCCTGTGTTATTGGAAAATGAACCCCACACTCCGTCCTCCCCTCTTCTTCTCTCCCCTCTTCTCTCTCCTCAACCTTCCTCTCCCATTCTCTCCTCCCATTTTCTTTACCCCTCTCTCTCCTCCTCTCTCTCCCCTTCTCTCTCCTCACCCTCTCACTCCCCTCTTCTCTGCTCCTCCTCTTCAAAAAAAAAAAATAAAAAAAAACAAATAAAAAAAAAAGGGGGGGGGGGGGGGGAGGTTATGGGCGGGGGGGGGGGGGGGGGCGGGGGGGAGGTGGGAAACTCTTCTCG
>CM069140.1:2384071-2401002 GCA_035221665.1 Okamejei kenojei | reverse complement strand
TTTTTTAAATGAGAAGATTAGTTATGAAATAATATAAATAATATGAAATAATATGAAATAAGCAATCCCTCCGTCATCGAAACCCACCGACAGCCCTCTACATACCCCAATGACACTCCCACTACAACCCCCACTGACACGCCCAATGACATACCACCACACCGCCCACTGACATGGCCCACCGTCATGCCCACCGACATGCCCGACACGACATCCACCGATCATGCCCACCGACATGCCCACCGACATCCCACTGTTGACATGCCCACCGACATGCCCCACCCTCATTCCATCGACATGTCCCACCGAAATGCCCACTGACAAACACGCCACTGCCCACACGACAATTCCCACCAAACGACGCCCACCTTACAACGGCCACTGACCGCCCACCGACATGCCCACTGACACGCCCACCAACAACGCCCACTGAACACGCCCACCGCCCAACATAATGCCCACCGACATCCCACCAACACGTGACTGACACGCCCACCGACACGCCCACCGACAATGCCCACTGACATGCCCACTGACATGCCCACCGACATGCCACTGACATGCCCACTGACATGCCCACTGACAATCCCACCGACATGCCCACTGTCACGCCCATCGACATGCCCACTGACAATCCCACTGACCGGCCACCTACATGCCCGCCGTCCCGACCGTCAACTTGCCCATCGACAACGCCTGTGGACAGGCCCCACCAACAAAAACCCGCCGACGTAACGCCGAAGAGCCGCAAAAAAAGATAATGAAAGAACCCATCCCTCATGTACCGCACGGTGGCGCAACGTAGTGTTGCTGCGCCTTGCAGCACTTGCAGCGCCATAGACCTGGGTTTGATCAAAACAACAGGTACTGTCTGTACAGAGTTTGTACCTTCTCCCCATGACCTGCATGGGTTTTCCTCCAGGCTCTCTGGTTTCCTCCCACCACTCCAAAGAGGTGCAAGTTTGTAGGTTAATTGGCTTGTTATAAATGTAAATTGTCTCTAGTGTAATGTGGGGAAGTGTTAATGTGCGTGGAGCACTGGTCGGTGCGACTGTGGGGTCGAAGGGCCAGCTTCCCGCTGTGTCTCTAAAACTAAAAAACTAAAACACAGCCGTGAGGAACTGTAGATGCCTGCATACTTTTTAAAAAAACGCAAAGTGCTGGAGTAACTCAGCAGAGTGCAAGTGTCCCGGCCTGATGTTTCAATACAGTGAGTGTTCTAACTTTGTGAAAACAAAATGTTTTCCCAGAATGCTACCTGGGTTAGATGCTTCAGCTACAGGGATAGGTCGGATAGACTTGATTGTTTTCTGTGACACGTCAGAAGATGAGAAGAGACTTTGGCAAAATTATGAGTGGTCCCAGATAGGGCAGACAGTCAGAATCTTTCTCCCCCAGGCTGCAAATGTCCAAGACAACACTTATCCACACCTCCAGAGATGCTGCCTGACCTGCTGAGAGTATAGTCTAGTTTATTATTGTCACATGTACCGAGGTCAGTGTAAAGCTATATCTAGTTAGTGGAAGGGCAATACATGATTACAATCAACCCATCCGCAGTGTACAGATATAGAATTAAGGGAATAACGTTTAGTGCAAGGTAGAGTCTGATTTAAGATAGTTGACGGATAGTTTAAGAATACAGTAAGTCATTAACGGAGGAGAGGAAAAAGCCTTTCCACACATAGAGTTGTGAATGTGAAATTCTCTGCCTCAGAGGGTAGCAGAGGCCAGTTCTCTTTGAAGAGAGAGCTTGGCAGAGCTCTTAAAGATAGCGGAGTCAAGAGATACGGGGATAGAAGGCAGGAATGGGGTAACTGATTGTGGATGATCAGGCCATGATCACAGCGAATGGCGTTCTAGTGCCCGGCTCGAGGGGCCGAATGGCCTACTCCTGCACCTATTGTCTATTGTCTTCAATTAATAATAATGAATGTATAAAAATGTTATTAGTCAAGTATGTCCACGTACAAGGAATTTACCTTGGTGCTTTGCTCGCAAGTAACAAATAAGATATTCAGTAGACAATTAAAATTAAAATATTATAATTGAAACATTGCGAAAATAAAGTACCGGTGTAAAAAGAGGCTACAGACTTTAGGCTAAAGTTGAGTAAAGTTACTGCTCATGGAAAGATACTGCTTTTATGTCTGGCTGTGGCAGCTTTGATAGTCCATAGTTGCCTCCCAGAGGGAAGTGATTCAAAGAGTTTGTGGCCAGAGGTGAGAGCGGCAAGAAAACATCTGCCAATACGGCAGATGGGTAGGTCGGCACTGCTCTCTGGTTGGTGATAGGATGGTTAGAACATAGGACAGTACAGCACAGGAACGGGGCATTTGGCCCACAATGTTTGTGTCGAACATGATGCCAGGTTATACTCTTATCTGCCTGTACATGATCCATATCCCTCTCTCCCCTCTACTTCCATGTGCCCACCTAAAAGCTTCATAAACACCCCTGTCGTATCTGCCTCCACCACCACCCCAGGTCAAGCATTCCAGTCCCCACCACTGCCCCACGCATCCCCATTAAACTTTCCCCCTCTCACCTTATCGTGATGCCCTCTAGTCTTGGACATTTGTAACCCTCGAAGCCCTCGAATCCAGGCAGCTTTCTGAATAAACGTTTTGTTTTCAAAAAGTTAGAACCTTTTCCTCGGTAAAACATTTTGTGCTGCGCACGTCCATCTGACTCGTTCTAATGAATGGTGGATGCAAGGAACGCAGATGCTGGTTTATATATATAAAGATAAAGTGCTGGAGTAACTCCGCAGTCGCTGGGGATTCTCGCCTGGAGAAAGGCAGTTTTGTGATCCTGTGTGGAGGTCAAGTAAGTGGAGGAGCTTTGATTCTGCGTGTGGATCCTGAGGAAGGATAAAGTGAAGCTGAGATCTATGGAGTGAGCCCACTTATTCCAGCACTTTGTGGCGCAGCGGTAGAGTTGCTGCCTTACAGCGCCAGAGACCCGTGTTCGATCCTGATCATGGGTGCTGCCTGTACGCAGTTTACGTTCCCCCTGTGACCACTTGGGTTTTCCCCGGGTGCACCGGCTTCCTCCCAGACGTCCAGGTTTATAGCTTAATTGGCTTCTGCAAATCGTAAATTTCCCTGGGTGTGTAGGATGGTGTGTGAATCGCTGGTCGGTGTGGACTCGGTGGGCCGAAAAGCCTGTTTCCGCACTGTATCTGTAAAGTCGCTCAAATAAGACTTGGCTGCTTTTTAAGCAGTTGTTATGTTATGCAGAAGCAATACAGTACAAGTGAAGCTTTGCATGTTGCAAGTGCATCACACCAATATTTTGTTTAGTTTACCTTAGAGAAACAGTCTCTTCAGCCCACTGAGTCTGTGCCGACCAGCGATCACCCCATTCATTAGTTCTATGCTACACACTAAGAACAATTTACAGAAGCTAAATAACCAATAACCCCGCACATCTTTGGGATGTGAGAGGAAATGGGATATGACAATAAAACATTCTTGACTCTTGAAACCGGAGGAAACCCACGTGTTCACAGGGCGAATGTGTAAACTCCGCACGGACAGCTTCTGAGGTCAGGTCTAACTCAGTCTCTGGATCTGTGAGGTAGCAACTAATCTCATGATTTTATACACGTCTATAAGATCACCACATCCTATATAGAGGATGGGAGCAGCCTGGGTTGAAGATAGAACTGGAAAATTGGATTGGAAAATATCTAAATTCCCATCCGTACTGTTTTGTTTTCCAGCCGAATGAATCATTAGCATCTTCCTTATCCCCCCACACAATGGCAACTTCGGGTCTCTCGTCGTGGATCCACAACATTTCCTGCTTGCCTTTCTTCCACCACAAGGACCACAAGAGCGCCATCTTGGGGACTTCCCGCAGCTCCAGGGCGCCATGCCCTAAGTACAACAAGCAGAACGAGGAAAATTGCATCATCCACGTCAGCCTCGAGAACGGCAATAGGAATCGCTACAAAAGCATTGCAGTACGTGCACGGCATTCTTTCCATGGCTCAGATACCTACTTTATAGCAGAGACACAGCATGGAAACAGGCCCTTCGGCCCACCGATTCCACATCGACCAACGATTGGATAGGATGCACTAGTTCCTGCACTGGAGACAATTTACTGAAGCCAATTAACCTAGAATCCCGTATATCTTTGAAGTGTGGGAGGAAACCAGAGCACTGGTGATTAGTCAGGGGTTTATGCGGAAAGCAGGAAAATGGGGTTAGGAGGGAGAGAAAGATCAGCCATGTTTCAATGGCGGATTAAGCTCGATGGGCCGAATGGCCTAACTCTGCTTCTATGAGCGTATGAGCGCCCAAAGAAATTCCTGCGCCGTCACTGGGAGAACGTACAAACTCCCCACAGACAGCACCCACAGTCAGGATGGAACCCGGGTCTCTGGCGCTGTATGGCAGCAACTCCACCATTGCTGCAATATATTTGTGACTTCTGATATAAAAAGTTGGAAATGTGAAAAGTTGAAAACCCAAGAGCTTGTTTCCGTGCTGTTTAGCTCAAAGTCTACAACAGTCCCAAACTTTAACGATATTCTGGTTTCTCTCATAAGGGGCAAGAGCCAGAGGATATAGAGTGATACAGTGTGGTCCTTTGGCCCCATCTTGCCCACAAACCGGCCAACATGTCCCACCCTGCCTGCATTCGGCCCATATCACTCCAAACATGTCCTATCCATCGCCTGTCCAATCGCTTCTTAAACGTTCACCCTGCCTTAACTTCCTCCTCTGGCAGCTCGTTCAATACACCCACCTCAATGTGAGATTTAATAGGGCTTTTTCACACAGTGGGTGGTCGATGTAGTGGTACAGAAGGCTGAGAGGTGATCATATGGAGGTGTATAAAAATCATGAGGGGAATAGAAAGAGTGAATGCAGAGGGTCTTTTACCCAGGGGAGGGAAATCAAGAACCAGAGAACATGGGTTTAAGGTGAGAGGGGCAAGATTTAATAGGAATCTGGTGGGTGTTGGGTTTTGGGAGCGAGCTGCCAGAGGAGGTAGTTGTGACAGGAACTATACAATATTTATAACTCCACTGAACATGGATAGAAATGTTTTTCAAGGGATATGGGTCAAACATGGGCAGGTAGGACTGGCGTAGAAAAAGGGCATCTTGGCCGGTTTGGGCAAGTTAGGTTGAAAGGCCCGTTTCCGTAGTGTATGGTGATAAGGGTATAATGGTTTGAAAGGTGCTCTGTATATGATTCCTGGAATGTCATTGGGGACACTCTTATCATCCATTCCCTGTAGTTTGAAATGGGAGGAGAGAATATAGATCCTAATGTTCATTGGGGTTGATTATTTTGTTCAAATCATGATCCTTTGCCAAACAGGGTGTAAAAGCATCCGAAAAATCAATCTATATGGCAATAATTTAAAATTAACATGTCCTTTGCCTACTGCAGTGGAAGTTTTACTTTGGAATTACAGTGTTGGAAACAGGCCCTTTGGCCCACTGAGTCCATGCCGACCACCAATCACCCCGTACACTAGCACTATCCTACACACTAGGGACAATGTACAATTTACAGATTCCAATCAACTTGCAATCCTGCACGTCTTTGGAGTGTAGGAGGAATCCGAGTCACACCCGGAGAAAACCCACACGGTCACAGGGAGAACGTACAAACTCCGTGCAGACAGTAGCCGTAGCCAGGATCGAACTGGGTCTCAGGCGCTGTGGGGCGGCAGCTTTGTAACACCCAATTGTTCGCAACCTTATCCGCATCTGTTGGAGACCAAATAAACTATATAAAGATTTCAACTCCAACCGATTAGTTTCTTTGTAATACAGTCCACTTTAATACTTATTGCCACAGAAGGCTGTAGAGGCCAAGTCAGTGGATATTTTTAAGACATAGGTTCTTGATTAGTATAGGTGTCAGAGGTTATGGTGAGAGGCAGGAGAATGGGGTGAGGAGAAAGAGATAGATCAGCCATGACTGAAGGGCCTAATTCCACTACTATACGTTATGAACACGGCAGCAGACAGCACCCGTAGTCAGGATCGAACCCAGGTCTCTGGTGCTGTACGGCAGCAACTCTGCCGCTGCTCCACCGTGACTCCCTACATTTCCTTGATTTTCTGCCTTGTGGCTCTTTTGAAAGATTACAGGTACATTATCTAATTACAAAGTGAAGGCAAGAACCCTGCAGAGGATCCAGGGATGTCATCTTGGGTTAAATTTCAATGGTCTGTTTGCTGATTTTTCAGAGTAAATTGCTTCTACTTTGTCGGAAGCTTAGTTTAATTTATTGTCACATGCACAGTAAAAAGCTTTTGTTGCATGCTAACCAGTCACTGGAAAGACAATACATGATTACAATCGAGCCATCCACAGGGTACAGAAACATGATAAAGGAAATAACGTGAATAACGTTTAGTGCAAGATAAAGTTCACTAAAATCCGATTGAAGATAGTCCGAGCATCTCCAATGAGGTAGATAGTAGCTCAAGGCCGCTCTCTGGTTGTTGGTGGAATGGTTCAGATGCCTGATAACAGAAAGTGGGATAACATTGCGCTGGTGTGAAAGGGTATTCAATGGATGGTGTGAACTCGATGGTCCGAAGGGCCTGTTTCCATTCTGTATCTCTAAACTTAACTGACCGCAGGCCTGAGGAGTGATTGCAAAAGGCTGATCAAATAATGGGGTAGCATTTTTCTAAGATACACACAAAATACTGGAGTAACTCAGCGGGTCAGGCAGCACCTGTGGAGTGAAGGAATGGGTGATGTTTCGGGTCGAGACCCTTCTTCAAACTGAAAGTCAGGGAGAGGGAGTCTGGAGATATGGAAGATTAAGGTGTGAAAATGACAGATAAAGCAGACGATGCAGGCCAAAGTGGAGCATTTTTCTAACACTTGGTTGTTTTCTGGTAACAGGTAACCCCTATTAAATCCCTTTCAGAAGATCCTCAGTGCCCCCCTCCCTCTCAATACACCAAACATCTGAAGTAAATACCTTTTCCCCTTCCTCTCCAGGTGACCAACCAAGACAGGGCCCCGTTCGTAATCCAGAGAGCCATGTCAGAGAACAACCTGCAAGGGCTTGTCCTGATCCTCTCAAAAGACAGAGGTGAGAATTAAAAGATAGGTTCCTTGATGCTGGGAGATGTACAGTCTTCCGCCTAAACTCAATTTGTTGGAGGAGCTCAGCAGATCAAGGTGGCGCAGTGGTAGAGTTGCTGCCTTACAGCATTAGAGACCCTGGTTCCATCCTGACTCCATGTGCTGTCTGTACAGAGTTTGTACATTCTCCTTATGACCGCGTGAGTTTTCTCCGGGTCCTCCGGATTCCCCCCACCCTCCAAAGACATGCAGGTTTGTAGGTTAATTGGCTTCATAAAATATTTGTCCCTGGTGTGTAGGATATTGCTGGTGTACAGGTGATCGCGGGTCCGCATGGCCTAGGTGGGCCGAAGAACTGTTTCCAATCTGTCTACACTAAAACACTGAACAAAACAAAACTAAATTATCTGTGAAGGGAATGGGCAGGCAACATTTCAGGTCAAAACCTTTCATACTGGATATGGAACGCATATCCAGTTACTCTTGGGTCTGAAGAAGGGCCCCAACCCAAAACGTCGCCTGTCCATGCCTTCCATTGTGTGGAAGCAGGTACTTCGGCCCTACACGCCCATGCCGACCAACATGCCCCATCTACACTAGTCCCATCTGCCTGCGTTTGGCCCATGGCACTCTATACCCATGCTATCCATATAGTTGTCCAAAAGGTTTTTAAACATTACGATAGTTTTCTTTAGAGATACTGCATAGAAACCACTGGCCCATTGAGTCCACGCCTACCACTAGTTCTATGTTGTCCCACTTTCTCACCCACACCATACACAATAGTGACCAATTTTACAGACACCCATTAACCTACAATTGTAGATGGGTAGGAAACGCATGCGGTCACGGGGTGAACGTGCCAACTCCACACATACAACACCCGTGGTCTGGATGGAACCCGGGTCTCTGGCGCTGTGAGGCAGTGATCACCTGCTCTGCCTCCCTACACACTAGGGGCAATTTACAGAGACCAATTAAACAATTATTTACATTATAATATTATTGAGTGCAAATCAAAGTGATGTAAACCCTTTTGTAGTGTGCTGCAAGATTTGAAATAGTATTGCATCCAAGCCCCACTCTGAATCATTTAGAATTCTATAACTTCTACAGTACATACCTTTAGAAAGGAGGTGATGAGGAATGTCTTTAGCCAGAAGGTGGTGAATCTGTGGAATTCATTGTCACAGACGGCTGAAGAGGCCAAGTCAATGAATATTTTTAAAACAGAGGTTGCCAGATTCTTGATTTGTGCAGGTGTCAGGGGTTTTGAGGAGAAGGCAGGAGAATGGGGCTGAGATGGAAAGATAGGTCCGCTACAATTGAAGGGGGGAGTAAACCCGATGGTGCGAATGGCCTAATTCTGTTCCTATGACTTACAAACTTGTTCATTGAATATGTAGCTTTCTATTCACAAAGCAAGACTGCAATGTAAATAAGTGTAAAAGCAAAGAACTGCAGATGCTAGTTTAATACCAAAGATAGACACGAAGTGCTGGAGTAACTCAGCGGGTCAAGCAACGTCTCTGGAGAAAATGGATGGGTGACGTTTCGGATCGGGTCCCTTCTTCATTTAGGTAGGGGTGGGGAGGGGGGTGGGGTGGGAGGAAGTGGTGAAGAGCTGTAGGTGAGAAAATCAGGATCCATCAGGGTCGGCCACAAATGAGCTCAGGTCGGGCGGTGCCTGGTAGGTCCATTGTTGACTAGTTGAAGGTGTGATCTCAAGAGAAACAATGTGGAGAACTGTGGTAAAATGACTAGGGAGGAGGAAGGGGGGCAAGGATGAAGGGGGAGTGGGTGTAAGATGAAGTTAGTTAAAATTTGACAATTCAATGTTCATAGAGTAGTCCTGAACTATCTACCTCATTGGTGGCCCTCGGACTATCCTTGATCAGACTTTGCTGGCTTTACCTTGCACTAAATGTTATTCCCTTATCATGTATCTATACACTGTAAATGGATCATCATGTATTGTCTTTCTGCTGACTGGTTAGCACTCAACAAAAATATGTTCACTGTGCCTCGGTACACGTGGCAATAAATAGTAAGATTAAATGAGAACTTACCAGTTTGAAGTTTGATCTTTATTTTATGAGGAGTGACGTTGAGGGATTACGTGAAGAAGGCCCGCCAGGCGCATGCGCGTCATACTTCAAAGCAGCGGCATGAAAACACAGAAAACAAATAGCCGAAGTAACATAGTAAGGCTCGTAGAAGACTAGAACTACCAGATGATCTCTTAGATTATGAGGGTGGGAGCGGAGGGCACGTAATCCCTCAACGTCACTCCTCATAAAATAAAGATCAAACTTCAAACTGGTAAGTTCTTGTTTAATCTTACTATTTTACTTCGGAATCACGTGAGTGACTACGTGAAGATTTCAAAGCTCGTCTCAGGGAAAATTACAAACAATGATAGAAAACAAAGCAAATGAATTAAATGTGACCCAAAACAGCATGCCCAAACCGTGGCACGGTCTGTAAGGTTTGTCAGAAAATTGAGAAAATGTTGCTGCTCTAGACCATCCTTTGGCCTCGAAGATTTGGTCTAGCGGCACGTCCCGAGCCTTCGCCGTGGAGATTGATGCCGCCCTGGTGGAGTGAAAGTTAAAGACAGGAATGTCGACTCCAGCATAATTGAAAACCTGTTTCAAGCATGTAGAAATAGTTTGTGCTGACACTCTTGTATATGTCTTTTTGTGACTAATGATCAGTCCCTGTCTCAGAATCTCTGAGACTCATTGTTACCTTAATATATTGGCTTAAGTTATATGGGGTAACTACATATAACAGTTGGTCAACAAGATAGGCTTTAAACGTCACCTTGATTCCAGCCAGACCGGGCCTGCTTTGTTTGATTAAATCATAAACATAGAAGGTAATGTCATTGACAGACAAATGCATACAAGGTATTTGTAAGAATTGCAATGTTTGTACATGTTGTGCTGAAACCAGTGTTATTAGCATAACCACAGCAAGAGTTAATCTATGTGTAAATAATGAAGTAATTGGAGCAAATTGCCGAAGCATTGTGAGAACAGGAGTGATGTCCCAGATTTTCGGTATAGCGAGGTTTCGGAGGATTTTTATTAAAATTCCGCACAAATCGGGATAGTAACGGATGAGACCCTAGAGGATGTTGTTCTTGAAGACGGAAGAGGACAATGTACTCCTAGTGCTGGTAATGTCACTATAACGCAGGTGCTCATCAAAATGCAACTTAACAAGGAACTCCAACACATCACATATGCTTGCATTATGAGAAGAATAGTGGATTGTACACAGAAACAGTTCCCATTTCTTTAGGTGAACCACATAGTGTGTTTTGAGTGCTATTTCGCCAAGCTGCAGTGAGAACCACCATGGCCCTGTTCAACAATCCAAGTCCTTGGAATTATCTGGTCAGAACCTGCAGACCAACAATGAATACGGTCATGTAAAGGGTGACTTTCTACTGTAACTGAATGCACCAAGAATTACTGCAGCTGGGAATGATCATGAATGACTGAACCATCATTGAAAACATGAAGAGGAACCATGGTTGCATTGGGCAATCTGGGACCACCAAAACACCTGTGGCGGAGACTCGCTCTATTGTGGTGAGACAGTTCAGTTTGAAAAATTTGAGAAATTGCATAAGATTTTAGTGCCCCCAATGTAACGAGACTGCATCCACGGCAACTTCACCTGGATCTGCCTCCCATGAAACATATTTAGGCAACTGGTGATGTAATCTGGATGGAACAGATCAATGGCTGGCAACCCAAATCGAGTGACAATTGTGTGACAAAGTTTAGAATTGAACAGCCACACTATATTGGCATGAAACATACTCAACCTATGGTTGGCCACCACATTAGCTATAGGTGGTGAATAAATGGCTGAAATGCAGATATGCCGTGACATACCCCAATAGCACATGACGGTACCCAGTTAACACATGATAACGACCGTGCTCCTCCCATATGATTAATATATTGCACTGCTGTGATGTTATCAATCTGGAGTTGAATGTGGAAATCCTTCATTGAGGAGCAATGTGCCTTTACCCAGAAAATGCCCCCAAAAATGCGAAATAATTTATCCCATGTGTGAGGCGAATCAACCCTTCGTGTTCATGCCAGTGACCCCCACAGCTAGACTCGGTGTCCGTAGCCCCCCCCCCCCCCATCCGAGAGCGCTGACATCAGTCTGGAAGATTAGTGAAGGGTCTAGTACCCAAAATGTTATTGGTAGCTAGATGAACATTAACAATGCACCACTGGATTCTGCGAGAGCTGTGGTTGGGAACCGGTGAACCCGATGAAAATGGCCTGCATTCGATTTTAGTGCTAGTTCACGTGCTCTCTGCAAAGGTTGATAATGCAAAGGCCCGATTGTACTGCAGGAACCTGCTCCCCATTTACCAATGTCCTTCGCGTCTTCTCAGATGGAGGGATAAAGATTTGTGGGAGGCAAGTACAGACACCATCATCATCGACAACAACCTTGGCTGTTGGTAATGTTACTGTTATAGCAACGGAATTAATATGAAACCCCAAATACTCAATATTTTGGGTTGGCTGGAACTTGAACTTAGTTGGATGGAGCAAACCCTAATGACTCAAGCACCGATTCTTCAGCTGACTCATTAGTGTTGCTGATAATTAAGATATCAGCTAAATAACCCATTACAATGTGATGATGGGCTGAATTGCCCCAGCACAGGTTTTAACAATTTAATAAATAGCCTGGGTGCTGAACTGAATCCAGGAGTCAATGCTTTGTATTGACACAGCTGTGCCATCCAATTAAATTTCAAGTACCTGCAATAATGAGCATGAATTGGCAGTGAATAATACACATGTTGCAAACAAATAGTTGCCACATAACAGCCCTGTGATAGGAGGTGTTAAACAGTAACGAATTTAAGTAATTGAGGACGAAAATTACTCTACAACACCCATCTTTTTGAGATCTGGGGAATATTAGAAACAATTGTGGAGGATGATTAATGGCTGTATCAATGACCATTATCTATATGTTCAGGCTCTGGAGCAGAAAACACCCACAATTTATTAGGCTTGTGCTGTTAAGGTTGATCTATCCCTGAGAGAAACTCAATGGGAGACTTGAGACAGTATTTAGTATAAACATATCATACATTATACAACATCATTGATTAGAAAACATTTGTAATCAACCTCCAATAGGAGATTGGCCCCCAGAACTTTATCATTAAGAAAAGTCCCTGTAAATCTACAGTTGACCTGTAAAGCTGTTGTCTGCTCATATTGGGATTGTACCCAGTCTGTCTCGATGGGTACCCTCGTTGCCCCACTGGCCTGCCCCTGCTGAACTCAGCCCCTGGATCTGACTTGCAGTATTAACCCAGAGTTGCGAATAGGTGGCCTCGAAATGCTTGACTACATGAAGCCAATTGCTTTGGCCTCATCATGAATTGCACAAATGTTCATGACAAGGTCCTTTCCAAACCATATTTCAGGTGTTTGTACAGCAGTTGCCCTACATAGAGTAGCAATTTTTTTTTTTTTTTTTTTGGTTTAGTGTTGGCCTGATGGCGATATTCCCTGATGCAATTTCCTGAAAAATGCATTGCATAAAATACCCAACAAAAATGTGTGAGTTTGAGGAATGATTGTCCCTTGGACCATAGTGCCAAATGCAGTAATTGCTGCAGCCATCAGTTGGAGGATGTGTTAACACCGAACCCCCTGTCCAGTCAAAGAAGGACTCATGGGTGCCCAGAACCTGGGTCACCATAGGCACATTCAGTAATGCACATTAAACAGGTGTCTCATATTTGTTTGCAGTCACTTGCATCATATCTTGCTGGAGCTGGTGAGGTAGTACATAATGGATACCACTGGCAAGGGATTGTTCCATTGACTCACCAGTCCCCCCCCCCCCCCCGGAATAGCAACTCAGTGCCATTTCCGAGACACCCGGAGCGTGGCTCTTGTGCGCGCTGGTGTTTGCACATAAGCAGGGACACCAGCATCAGGGTCAGCTGCAATCTGCCCGCTTCTCCCAAATCATATAGTAGGGAGGCATCCTCCAGTCCTAAACAAGGCGCTGGAAGGAACCCCAATAATTGACCCACCATATGTTGGTCTTGGTATGGCCCTCTTGGACATTACTGGCCCTTGGACCCTTATGTAATGAAGGTTGGAGCATCAGCTGCATGTTCCCAATCTCCCCTACAGTTTTGTATGATCAGGGGAAGAGTAACTATTGTTGTCAGAGAACCCAGGTCTGTGACTTTATATTTGCCTTTGCATTGCTAGGAGCAGCCATAGTCTGCTTAGTACCCTTGGATATAAATAGATGAACCATGCTTATTCTGAATCAAATTGCAGTTGGCCTGAATGGAGCTAGTGTGGAAATTTAGCGCGCTATTTGAACTGCTGCCGGTAAAACGGCACCCGGCATCGGAGCCGGCGTTGCCGCGCTTATCTCCCGACCCGATCAAATTGGTGAATCCCTGGACCCACGCTAAAACGGATCTTCCGAAATGACAGCTCCAACTGCCCACTCCTACTGACTGCTCGAGCCAGCTTTACGGAGTGGAAATACTTCTAAGGAAAGTTTGTAAAAACACTTACCTTAGAAGTTCCTACTTACCCGCTGGTGGAGCTGTGCCCTCCAGCCCGTTCAGTGCGACATGCGCGGACGTAATGACACGCATGCGCCTGGCGGGCCTTCGTCACGTAGTCACTCACGTGACTCCGAAATAAAATTAAACTGTAACTAACATAAAGCTATGTACAAATATGAGGTGCTGTTCCTCTAGTTTGCATGTGGCCTTACTCTGGCAGTGGAGGAGATCCAGGACAGAAAGCTCAGTGTGGGTCATGAGGAATAGGAGTAGGATTAGGCCATTTGGCCCATCGTCAAACTCTGCCATTCAATCGGTTGATCTATCTCTCCCTCCTCACCCCATTCCCATGCCTCCTCCCCATAATCCCTGACACCTGTACTAATCAAGAATCTATCTGGGCCTTGTTCAATGACTTGGCCTCAACAGCCTTCAGTGGCAAAGAATTCCACAGATTCACCACCCTCTGACTAAAGAAATGTCTCCTCAACTCCTTCCTGAAAGAACATACTTTAATTCTGAAGCGGTGTTCAAAGAACGGATGAAGGTATAAGTTATTTGCCTTGCAACACAGTGGGGAATGTGAGGTCACTGAAAAAAACAAAATGGACGTGCTACCTGCACTGGTGAGGACTCGAAAGGAATGCCGTGTGTGCGGTGATCTTGGTGTTTATGGGGTCATGGCGCCATGAGAACTTCCTGGAGTCTGGTGCGAGTGTGGACAGCTTTCAGACTGTTCGGGTGGACAGGGACTGCAGAGAGAGAGTGATAGTGGTTGGTACATCTCTGGTCACATCACGGTGAAGGAGCGTGTGTGTGTAGCCCGGATAATGAACTGATGGCTGAGGATCTCTGCTTATGCTGTGTGACCTGGGGATTCTCACACGCCACTGTGGTGGGTGTTTATGTTTAATCTTTAAGTAGTTTTGTATCTTGTTGCTTTTTTGGAGTGACTGTATGGTAAATCAAATTTCACTGTACCTCGGTACACGTGACAACAAAGGAGCATTGAAATGTTTGTCAGACGGGCAATCACGTAGGCCTCGTAGGCCTAGTATTCAGCAAAACGGTCGCCCAGTCTACGTTTGGAAATGTACTCATTGGTTTTTTTTTCTCTTCTGCCCCCAGAGTTGGTCATTCCAGACGACGGGAACATATATTATGCAGTAGGCCCCTCTGCAAACTTTGACTTCACCCTGAGGAAGTGGAAGATAGGATATGAAATGCAAGAACCTCTCCAGAAAGGCCAAGAAGGGAATCATTGCAGACAGAATCTTAGCAAGCTGAATGAACAAGGTCAGGCTGTGAGAGGAGGCCGGGATCGCCGTCAGTACTCCCACAGCCTCTGGTGGAGATTAATCTTACCACTAAGTATTGAGAGTCCTGGAATATATGTGAATACATTTGCCTTGACTGTATTTATCCAACAACATGGATGGCGTTGAGTAAAAACCCTACCCTCCTCATTGGGAAGGCAACGCTTGTCCATTGTTGAAGATTGTTTTGCCCACCGGCCCTGCTCGGATCTGACTGAGATGTACTCACGCTGGAGTGCAGTTGGCAGCTTCCTCTGCAACCCTGTAAACTTCAATTGGGGGAGGCAATGAAAAAAACATATAGGCCAACTCGGTTGACTAAATGTGGTTGTTTGGCTTTGTTTCCTGCAGGGCCACATTCAATCTAGTGAACCACCCTCTCTCCAGTCAGTGGCCAGATGATGAATGCTTTTGAAAAGTGCTTAGATTGGCCTTTTTGAACTCCTGGGCAGATGTTTCCTGTCTATTTCCCCCTCTCCTTCCCTCCCTCCCTGCCTAAAAATTTAATCTCCTCTTGGATATACAGAACTAGACCCACCTTCAACAAAGGACATATGAAAAGGGGGTGTTGGTCACCAATGACATTGCACTTGTCTCAAAATTCTGGTCAGCTTTGTAGAGAACTATTATTTCGTGTGTACATTTGTAAATGTGATCTGTGTCATGGAGGGACCAGTGGAGCCGTAGCAGATGCTGAGCGTCCCAACTATCTGGAAGGTGATTTTTATAGCTTTTCTGTCCTTTTATTCTGGAACAATGTTGGTGTGTTCTGCACAATTCTCACACACACACACTATCTCACTCACTCTCACTCACCCATTCTCTCACCACTCTCTCACTCACCCACTCACTCTCACTCACTCTCTCACTCACATTCACTTACATTCACTCACTCACTCACTCTCACTCACGCTCACTCACTCACACTCTCACTCTCTCACTCACCAGGGTTGCCAGATTGAAATTTTAATTTAGAGCCAAACAACATCAGGGAAAAAACATTTAAAAAAAAAACAAACATCACTAGAAAAACACATTAAAAAAGGCAAAGAATCTTAAATATATTTTTTCATACACACATCCAATGAAAAGCTCCAGATCCAGGTCATTACTATCCACACCACTGGAATGAGTGGAACATACGACCTACATTTTGTCCGATGTGAAGTTTATCAGCATTTCTGGAGATGCAGTGAAGTCTTTACAACATTTACTTGAAAGCAATAGTTCTGCCCTGATTCTCACAATAGCATCAAGATTCAGCTGCATTCTGTTTCATGCCTTTGTTTTAACAGAGAATACAATAGAAAATATCCTCTCAACTACAGCATTGGTGACAGGGTAATTAGGCAAGTAAGGGGAAAGGTGACATTCAGGACAGGTTATTCCAGATGGCAAATTGTGCTTTGGTTGTTGCTGCCTTTCTTTCCGTTTTCTTCTCATTTCTTCTAATTCTGCGCATCTCTTGGCTTTGAATGTCACTGTTCCTTCTTGGATGATGGTTCGCAAGAGTTTCCTGTCCTTGGCATTGGTACCATAACTTTCTTGAAGTAACCTTCTTGCCTCTTAATAGCCTTGATTGTCAGACTTATTTTGACAACTTTCTGCAAGTTCCTTAGCACTTCCACTTGTGCAATACGCCAGAAATCATAAGCGCTATTTTTCACCAGTAATTTTTATTTCTACTACTTTTTCAAATGCCGTAATGAAAGCTTCATACCACAAAGGATCACCATTATATGTAGGAATTTCTATTGGTGGGAGGGTGAAAGAGAGATTTTGTTTAGCTACGAGCTAGTTGAATTCATCTTGCTCCTCCGTCAATTCACTAATCCATCTCAAGATTCTTGGCTTGGCACAAACAAATGATAGACAGGTCTCTGATAATAATACTGGCTTACTCAAGCCTGTGTATCAGGCCTCAGAAAAGCTTTT